>WNWK01015963.1:0-46251 GCA_009830355.1 Cherax destructor | reverse complement strand
TTAATCGTCAGTTTATTTGGTTTGTAGGTCTCACTGCTGGTATTCTGGGTCATTCTGGATGCTACGTAGGTTAGTGCAGTTTTGCTTGCAGCTAGGTCATCATAGGAGCATTGATAAACTCTGTGTGATGAGAAAATATGGAGCTCAGATGCCGCTGGTGCCGCTGCTGCTCCGCTACTTTATATTTACAAAACTTCAAACTAGACCCAAACATTCACTATTCTGTTTTTCAGAGTTTAGATCTACGTAAAATTCTAGAGCTATTAAAAATTGCTGAAATATTTCCTCCGGGATGACCACTTCCCACAGGATGGGTATGGAGTAACTACTGCCCACAGGATGGGTATGGAGTGACTACTGCCCACAGGATGGGTATGGAGTGACTACTGTCCACAGAATGGGTATGGAGTGACTACTGCCCACAGAATGGGTATGGAGTGACTACTGCCCACAGAATGGGTATGGAGTGACTACTGCCCACAGAATGGGTATGGAGTGACTACTGCCCACAGGATGGGTATGGAGTGACTACTGCCCACAGAATGGGTATGGAGTGACTACTGCCCACAGAATGGGTATGGAGTGACTACTGCTCACAGGATGGGTATGGAGTGACTACTGCCCACAGGATGGGTATGGAGTGACTACTGCCCACAGGATGGGTATGGAGTGACTACTGCCCACAGGATGGGTATGGAGAAACTACTGCCCACAGGATGGGTATGGAGAAACTACTGCCCACAGGATGGGTATGGAGTGACTACTGCCCACAGGATGGGTATGGGGTGACTATATCTCCCACAGGAGGTAACTACCGCCCATAAGATGGGTATAAGGTACACAACAAAACTATCAAACCGAGTCTACGTAATCACAGGTGTTTAATTTCATACATGATTGTAAATACGGACTACAGATATGGAGTATTCCATTGGTTCTAACATCTGTGTGTTATGCTTGCTTGCAGGAGCGAGTGTACCTGTTGCAGGCACGCCCAGTCACTGGCCTCCAGGCCTGGACCGACTACGAGGTCACTCACGAACACGACACAGCCATCATCACTAACCACGAGCTGCTCACCAAGGCTAACACCGGGTTAGTTATACACGGTGCAACTTACATTAATCTCGTAGTCTATCGCCACACTTGTGGTCTCTTAATATATATGTGTGTGTGTATATATATATATATATATATATATATATATATATATATATATATATATATATATATATATATATATATTTTTTTTTTTTTTATTAACACATCGGCCGATTCCCACCAAGGCAGGGTGGCGAAAAGAAAAACTTTCATCATCATTCACTCCATCACTGTCTTGCCAGAAGGGTGCTTTACACTACAGTTATAAAACTGCAACATTAACACCCCTCCTTTAGAGTGCCGGCACTGTACTTCCCATCTCCAGAACTCAAGTCCGGCCTGCCGGTTTCCCTGAATCCCTTCATAAATGTTACTTTGCTCACACTCCAACAGCACGTCAAGTATTAAAAACCATATGCCTCCATTCACTCCTATCAAATACGCTCACACATGCTTGCTGGAAGTCCAAGCCCCTCGCACACAAAACTTCCTTTACCCCCTCCCTCCAACCTTTCCTAGGCCGACCCCTACCGCCTTCCTCCACTACAGATTTATACACTCTCGAAGTCACTCTGTCTCGTTCCATTCTCTCTACATGTCCAACCACCTCAACAACCCCTCCTCAGCTCTCTGGACAATCGTTTTGGTAATCCCCACCTCCTCCTAATTTCCAAACTCGAATTCTCTGCATTATATTCACACACACATTGACCTCAGACATGACATCTCCACTGCCTCCAGCCTTCTCCTCGTTGCAACATTCATCACCCATGCTTCACACCCATATAAGAGCGTTGGTATAACTATACTCTCATACATTCCCTCTTTACTTCCATGGACAAGGTTCTTTGTCTCCACAGACTCCGAGTGCTCCACTCACCCTTTTCCCTCATCAATTCTATGATTCACCTCATCCTTCATAGACCCATCCGCCGACATGTCCACTCCCAAATATCTGAATACATTCACCTCCTCCATACTCTCTCCCTCCAATCTGATATCCAATCTTTCGTCACCTATTCTTTTGTTATCCTCATCACCTTACTCTTTCCTATATTCACTTTCAATTTTCTTCTTTTACACACCTACCAAATTCATCCACCAACCTCTGCAGCTTCTCTTCAGAATCTCCCAAAAGCACAGTGTCATCAGCAAAAAGCAACTGTGACAACTCCCACTTTGTATTTGCTTCTTTATCTTTTAGCCCAACACCTCTTGCCAAGACCCTCGCATTCACTTCTCTTACAACCCCATCTATAAATATATTGAACAACCACGGTGACATCACACATCCTTGTCTAAGGCCCACTTTTACTGGGAAATAGTCCCTTCTCTCCTACACACTCTAACCTGAGCCTCACTATCCTCATAAAAACTCTTCACTGCTTTCAGTAACCTTCCTCCTATTCCATACACCTGCAACATCTGCCACATTGCCCCCTATCTACCCTATCATACGCCTTTTCCAAATCCATAAATGCCACAAAAACATCTTTACCCTTATCCAAATACTGTTCACCTATATGTTTCACTGTAAACACTTGGTCTACACACCCCTACCTTTCCTAAAGCCCCTTGTTCATCTGCTATCCTGCTTTCTGTTTTACTCTTAATTCTTTCAATAATAACTCTACCATACACTTTACCAGGTACACTCAACAGACTTATTCCCCTATAATTTTTGCACTCTCTTTTGTATATATATATATATATATATATATATATATATATATATATATATATATATATATCACACACACCCTGACAGCTTGTCAGGTCTCAAAAACCATTCATCTCCATTCACTCCTACCTAACATGCTCACAAGTGCCTGCTGCATGTCCAAGCCCCTTGCACACAAAACCTCTTTTACCCCCTCCAATCTTTCCAAGGGCAACCCTACCCCTCCCCCTTCACTACATATTTATACATCCTCCAAATTATTCTATTTTGCTCCATCCTCTCTAAATGACCAAACCACCTCAACAGCCCCTCTTCAGCCATCTGACTTATACTCTTTGTAACTCCACACCTCCTAATTTTCACACTACGAATTCTCTGCATAATATTTACACCACACATTGCCCTTAGACATGACATCTCCACTGCCTCCAGCCGCCTCCTCGCTGCAGCATCTACAACCCATGCTTCACACCCATATAAGAGTGTTGGTACCACTTTACTCTCGTACATTTCCTCCTTTACCTCCATGGATAACGTTCTTTGTCTCCAAAGATACCTCAACACACCACTTGCCTTTTTTTCTTCATCAGTTCTGTGGTTAACCTCATCCTTCATAAACCCATCTGCTGACAAATCTACTCCCAAATATCTGAACATATTTACTTCTTCCATACTCCCTCCCTCCAATTTGATATCTAATTTTTCTTTATCTAAATTGTTTGATACTTTCATCACCTTACTCTTATCTATGTTCACTTTCAACTTTCTACCTTTACACACCCTCCCAAACTCGTCCACTAACCTTTGCACCTTCTCTTCAGAATCTCCCAAAAGCACAGTATCATCAGCAAAAAGTAACTGTGTGAACTACCATTTTGTATATGATTCCCCATAATTTAATCCCACTCCTCTCCTCAACACCCTAAAATTTACTTCTTTTACAACCCCATCTATAAATATGGTAAACAACCTACTTTTACCGGGAAGTAATCTCCCTCTCTCCTACACACCCTAACCTGAGCCTCACTATCCTCATAAAAACTCTTTACAGCATTTAGTAACTTACTACCTATTCCATACACTTGCAACATCTGCCACATTGCTCCTCTATCCACTCTATCATATGCCTTTTCTAAATCCATAAATGCAATGAAAACTTCCCTACCTTAATCTAAATACTGTTCACATATATGCTTCACTGTAAACACTTGATCTACACATCCCCTACCCACTATAAAGCCTCCTTGTTCATCTGTAATCCTGCTCTCTGTCTTAACCTCTAATTCTTTCAATAATAACTCTTCCATACACTTTACCTGGTTTACTCAGAAAGTTTATACCTTATAATTTTTACAGTCTCCTTTGTCCCCCTTTTCCTTATACATAAAGGAACTATACACGCTCTCTGCCAATCCCTAGGTACATTCCCCATTTTCATACATTTATTAAACAAAAATACCAACCACTCCAACACTATATATCCCCCCTGCTTTTAACAATTTTGTCATGATCCCGTCAGTTCCTCACGCACCTCCCCCACACTCACATCTGGCTCTTCTTCACTCCTAAAAGATGTTATACCTCCCTGGTCAGTGCGTGAAATTGTTGCCTCCCTTTATTCATCAACATTTAACAGTTCCTGAAAATATTCCCACCATCTTCCCATTACCTCCAACTCCCCATCTAGCTCCCCTATTCTGCTTTTAACTGTCAAATCCATTCGTTCCCTAAGCTTTCTTAATCTCTCTCTATCTCACATCAATTTTTTTTTTTTATTCTCAGCAAAATTGTTGAGAGCGCCTCACCCACTCTATTATTTGCTCTCCTTTTGCACTCTCTCACCACTCTCTTCACCTCTCTTTTACTCTCTATATACTTCACCCTTCTTATATCACTTTATGCTTTGTAAAAACCTTTCATACGCGACCTTTTTCTCTCTTATCACACCCTTTACCCCAGTGGAAATAAGTAAAGGACCTCAATGGAAATAAGTCACACTGACTTTTTTTTGTGTTATCCTAGGTTCTCTACACATGTGCTGCTATGTATGATAATCTATGTAACTGTATTTATGTATACCTGAATCAACTTACTAATCATTCTACCAATCACTGAGTACATATAAACTTGTGTTTATCTTAAATAAACATTATTATTATTATTATTATTAGTTGTAGTAATAATAATTGTAGAATAGTCATTGTCTGGGGAATGAGAGATGATCATGTTTGATCCAGGGAAGGAAAGTGTTGCTCCACTTCCTTCAATCTAGAGCCCTTCACCTGACGAAAGCTCTTTCCTTGAAGGGGAGTCACTACTGCCTCCAGAAACATGTTAACGTTGCGTTCAGTGACCCCGCCTGGGGAGTGCGAGGTCGCGTTCAGTGACCCCGCCTGGGGGGTGGGAGGTCGCGTTCAGTCAGTGACCCCGCCTGGGGGGTGGGAGGTCGCGTTCAGTCAGTGACCCCGCCTGGGGGGTGGGAGGTCGCGTTCAGTCAGTGACCCCGCCTGGGGGGTGGGAGGTCGCGTTCAGTCAGTGACCCCGCCTGGGGGGTGGGAGGTCGCGTTCAGTCAGTGACCCCGCCTGGGGGTGGGAGGTCAGCGTTACCAGTCAGTGACCCTGCCTGGGGGTGGGAGGCCACGTTCAGTCAGTGACCCCGCCTGGGGGGTGGGAGGCCGCGTTCAGTCAGTGACCCCGCCTGGGGGGTGGGAGGCCGCGTTCAGTCAGTGACCCCGCCTGGGGGGTGGGAGGCCGCGTTCAGTCAGTGACCCCTGCCTGGGGGGTGGGAGGCCGCGTTCAGTGACCCCCGCCTGGGGGGTGGGAGTCCTGCAGATACCGCTGAAGAGCTGTTGATCCAATAAGTTGGTTCTAACCTTTCTTGGATCAAACTTGATTACCTCTCACTCTTCAGCAGCTATATAATCCCCCTACGGGTTTATAGCTACACCCCGAGTATTATGAGAGAGTAAGTGAGAATAAGCTAGATGTAACATAGGTCACAGGTGACCTTCACCGACCTTTTATCCTGGGATAAATCAGCATAATGTAATATGTATATCCACACTATATACGTGCCTGGCAACCAGTGTAGAGAGGTACACAACTGCTTGTAAACACTCGTTGTAGAATCAGACACATGTGCAACATCTGGGTGTCTTGTAGATGTATCGCCACCCAGTGGTTTTATTAATACAGTACATGGACATTATCTGAGGACGAGGTGATTGTATACCACTGACGGTGCTGTCTACCTTTGATATGCAAATTGTTAGACACTGCAACATCGTGGAATCTTGGTATTGAGGACATCACCACAACCTACTTGCTAACTCCTAGACCAACTCTTGGACATGACCTATTTCCACTGGAGAATCCCACCTACTAGTGACAATGTCTTCCTCTGCTGCACCTCATCTGACTCCAGTATATAAGCGTCAGTCTTCCTGTCTGTGCTTCAGGAGTGCAACGGACAAGTAAAGTAGCAACAGCAACACACACAGCAAAAGGCATTCTTGAGCTTCCCCAGCGCTCGGGCTTAATGCCCAAAGCTGGGGGTGACTCCAAAAGGATCCTGTAGTGCTTGCTGCCTTTGCACCTCTTGACATCGTCTGCTGCTATGCAGCTGCCACACACTTCGAGCCCAGTGTGGGCGGGGTTTGTGGCAGCCGAAGGTACCTAGCTTCTCCCTCCGAACCCCGTGGGGGCGGGGAATGGGGCTAGGCCCGGGGACAGCTAGTCCCAGAAAATTATTAGATAATTGTACCTCTTCCGATGGCAGACATTGGTCTGAAGACACTCCCACGACAGGGAGCCAAGGCCAGGGCACCTCTTGGAAAAGGCCCGGCCGGGCGAATATAACAGCGAATCTACTACGTGTCTGTGCTTCAGATTATGTCCATGTATTTTATTGATAAAGCCATTTAATCGCCAAACGTGTACAAGTAAAGTTGCTTAGATTTTGCACATGTGTCTAATTCTTCATCTATTTGTAGAGTTTTCTCAAATTAAACTTTCCCTGTGTGTGTGTGTTGCAGGGAGGTGTTCCCGGGGTCTACATCACCGCTGACCTTGTCACTTTTACCTCAGTGTATTGACCTGACCTTCCAGAGTGAGCTCTCACGATCCAAATGGCCCTTCTACACGCCGGAGCCTCATCACATCCGCCTCAGTCCCTCCTACTACTCCCATATTTTCCTCAATATGCTCGAGGTAGGTGCACCCTCTTCTAGCCTCTTGAAGCACGATCCTAACTCTCAGTCACAGTTGCTAGGACACTCCTGCACGTAGAGACTGTCTCTACGTGTGTGTACACCAGACATGTCTCTTTGATAACTTGGTCACAGGAGGTGGACGAGTCACGTCCAACACCTGGCAGTCACTGCCTCTCCCTCAGCCTGGGAGACACACCCCCATCTATTTTATATTCTATATTAATTCATAGCCCTTGATGAGTTATAGTATTTATTATATAATTTAAATGAATTATAGAAATTGAGTTAAAAATGGTAATGTCTCTAAATAAATTACATTAGACATGTATGAATGAATGACAACTTGGATGACATAGTCCCGCACCTCGGTTAGTAGCGCACTCATCTCACACGTTGTGGCCCGTGGTTTATCCCCCGGTACGGGTGGAAATATTAGGGCGTGTTTCCTTAAGACACCTGCTGTCAATGTTCACCTGGGTGTTAGCCGACTGGTGTGGGTCGCATCCTGGGGACAAAAAATAATTTGCCCGAAATTCTTTACATAAGAAAGGGCATTCTATATAGTATGTCATTGATGTCAGCTAGGTCTGTATAAGTTATATCATGTACTTGTAGACATAAAGATTATTATTATTATTATAAGGGCCCACATGGAGACAGACATACTGATGATACATTAGTCAGTATATTTCGGCTTCTAACTGAGATCCTCTTTAACAGAACAGTAAGAATATCAATTTAAAAAAAAGTTCTCTGTATTGCGGCCTCACATTATCTCTGTATCTTTTCAACTGACTTAAAATTGTGAGAGATAAAACTGATATACAACAGCAGATACCTGAATTATGACACGTCCAAGACACGTCACGTGCAGGCAGCAGCGACTATAAACAAGGGTAGTTGTAGCATCAGGTATGAAGAGGCAAGAAACTAGTAGTGCAAGAGCATAGAAAAATTATTGAAATAAACAAAATACATCAGAAAATAGTAAGTGAACAGATGAGCCATGGGTGAGAAGTAAGGTTGAACAGATGAGTCATGGGTGAGAAGTAAGGCTGAACAGATGAGTCATGGGTGAGAAGTAAGGCTGAACAGATGAGTCATGGGTGAGAAGTAAGGCTGAACAGATGAGTCATGGGTGAGAAGTAAGGCTGAACAGATGAGTCATGGGTGAGAAGTAAGGCTGAACAGATGAGTCATGGGTGAGAAGTAAGGCTTGAACAGATGAGTCATGGGTGAGAAGTAAGGCTGAACAGATGAGTCATGGGTGAGAAGTAAGGCTGAACAGATGAGTCATGGGTGAGAAGTAAGGCTGAACAGATGAGTCATGGGTGAGAAGTAAGGCTGAACAGATGAGTCATGGGTGAGAAGTAAGGCTGAACAGATGAGTCATGGGTGAGAAGTAAGGCTGAACAGATGAGTCATGGGTGAGAAGTAAGGCTGAACAGATGAGTCATGGGTGAGAAGTAAGGTTGAACAGATGAGTCATGGGTGAGAAGTAAGGTTGAACAGATGAGTCATGGGTGAGAAGTAAGGCTGAACAGATGAGTCATGGGTGAGAAGTAAGGCTGAACAGATGAGTCAGTGAAAGCCAAATGATTTGAGAAGTAAGGCTGAACAGATGAGTCATGGGTGAGAAGTAAGGCTGAACAGATGAGTCATGGGTGAGAAGTAAGGCTGAACAGATGAGTCATGGGTGAGAAGTAAGGCTGAACAGATGAGTCATGGGTGAGAAGTAAGGTTGAACAGATGAGTCATGGGTGAGAAGTAAGGTTGAACAGATGAGTCATGGGTGAGAAGTAAGGCTGAACAGATGAGTCAGGGGTGAGAAGTAAGGTTGAACAGATGAGTCATGGGTGAGAAGTAAGGTTGAACAGCAAAATAAGAATGACTAAGCAGTGAAAGCCAAAACTGATTTGAAATTGATTCACAGTTACATCAAAAGACAGACGATGTAGAGGATCAGATAATATAACTGAAGGAAGGAGGAGAGCTCACGAGGATGACATAGAAGTCTACAAGGAGCTGAACAAATTATGTATATTGGTGTTCCTGCTAGAGACATGGACAATACCTGCAGGCTGTTGAAACGAAAGGTTATGAAAAATAAGGCCACGGAGGAGCTGGGTGTGTCTTAGCATCAAGTAATAATAATATTTATTTCTACAAGTACATGTACAATGTATTCAGATTTAGCTGACATCAATGACATAATGTATAGAAACCCCCTGGTTATGCAAAGCATTTCTGGTAAATTAGGTTTCTTTGTCCCCATGATGCAACCCCACACAAGTCGGCTAACACCCAGGTATCTACTTACTACTAGTTGAACATGGGCAGCAGGTGTCTTAAGGAAACACGCCCTAATGTTTCCACCCGTACCTGGAATCGAACCACGGACCTCAATGTGTGAGCTGAGTGCGCTACCAACCAAGCTAGGGAACACCTATGTCACCAGAGGAGTACATTAGCCAAGAAACCTCTGTAGAGAATTCGTGTTTAGGGAATCTTAAGAATGGTATTCAAGAACATCAACAGAGTCAATCACAACATGTCAGAGCCAAGTTCTCCCATGCAACACCAACGTCAAACTTAAATTCACAACGAGACTATTGTCAGAGGTAAGAGGAATGAACTATTAGTATAAACTAAAGGAACTTCCTTGAGTGGACCTTTAGCAAAAATCTACAACTAGTCATTAGAGACGAGACAACTTACAAACAGCTGTTAGTGTATCAGAAGAGGGAGAGACGTCCCAGTGTGGCAGAGGAGGGAGAGACGTCCCAGTGTGGCAGAAGAGGCAGAGACGTCCCAGTGTAGCAGAAGAGGCAGAGACGTCCCAGTGTGACAGAGGAGGGAGAGACGTCCCAATGTGGCAGAGGAGGGAGAGACGTCCCAGTGTGGCAGAGGAGGGAGAGACGTCCCAGTGTGGCAGAGGAGGGAAAGACGTCCCAGTGTAGCAGAAGAGGCAGAAACGTCCCAGTGTGACAGTGTGGCAGGAGAGGGAGAGACGTCCCAGTGTGGCAGAAGAGGCAGAAACGTCCCAGTGTGGCAGAAGAGGCAGAGACGTCCCAGTGTGACAGAAGAGGCAGAGACGTCCCGGTGTAGAAGAAGAGGGAGACATGATGGAAGGGATAGACTCAGAAGTGTCCCTGTTCACAGATGATGTGAAGTTAATGAGGAGAATTAAATCAGATGAGGATCAGGCAGGACTACAAAGAGACATGGACAGACTGGACACCTGGTCCAGCAACTGGCTTCTTGAATTTAACCCCGCTAAATGCAAAGTCATGAAGATCGGGGAAGGGCAAAGAAGACCGCAGACAGAGTATAGGCTAGGTGGCCAAAGACTGCAAACCTCACTCAAGGAAAAAAATCTTGGGGTGAGTATAACACCAAGCACGTCTCCGGAAGCACACATCAACCAGATAACTGCTGCAGCATATGGGCGCCTGGCAAAACTGAGAATAGCGTTCCGATACCTTAGTAAGGAATCGTTCAAGACACTGTACACTGTGTACGTCAGGCCCATATTGGAGTATGCAGCACCAGTTTGGAACCTACACCTGGTCAAGCACGTCAAGAAATTAGAGAAAGTGCAAAGGTTTGCAACAAGGTTAGTTCCGGAGCTAAGGGGAATGTCTTATGAAGAAAGGTTAAGGGAAATCGGCCTGACGACACTGGAGGACAGGAGAGATAGGTGAGACATGATAACGACATACAAAATACTGCGTGGAATAGATAAGGTGGACAGAGGATGTTCCAGAGAGGGGACACAGAAACAAGGGGTCACAATTGGAAGTTGAAGACTCAGACGAGTCAAAGGGATGTTAGTAAGTATTTCTTCAGTCATAGAGTTGTCAGGAAGTGGAATAGTCTAGCAAATGATGTAGTGGAGGCAGGAACCATACATAGCTTTAAGACGAGGTATGATAAAGCTCATGGAGCAGGGAGAGAGAGGACCTAGTAGCGGTCAGTGAAGAGGCGGGCCAGGAGCTAAGTCTCGACCCCTGCATCCACAATTAGGTGAGTACACACACGCACAGGGGGGGGGGGTGAAGGTGTGGCACTGTTGTTCAGAAATCAGTGGAACTTGAAAGAAAAAGAAGAGGATAAACAGACAAGAGACACATGGCTCCATAGTAAGCTTAGTTAAGGCTGGGGGACCCAAAGTAGTAGTAGTTGCAGTGATATACAACCCGCCACCTAACAACAGGAGATTGTAGCAAGGATGTGAAAACACCACAGTAATGGTCAACATCATAGTTGAAGCAGCTATGAGTGCTCCCCACACAGCTAGAGTAAGTACTCATCATGTGTGGTTTCAATCACAGATTGACTGGGAGAACTGAGACACACATGGAGGAACAGAAACGTGGAGGGCTAAGTTGATGGAAGTGTCAGCATGTTAAGGATGCGACAAGAGAAAGAGAGAGAGAGAGAGAGAGAGAGAGAGAGAGAGAGAGAGAGAGAGAGAGAGAGAGAGAGATTAGATAAGCCAGCAAGACTGGACCTAGTATTTACCACAAGTGCGCCAGACATAGGAGAAACAGAATATGTGCTAGCAACCATGCAGTGCTGAAATTTGAGTATTTTGTGGAACTAAACGTTGAGGGAAGAATGATAAGTAAAGATCGTGAAAAACCAGGCATTAGAGGAGCGATTCTACGGGGATGAGGGAATTCCTGAATGTATTGCAGTGGGAAAGGGAACTGGATAAGATGATGGAGTACGGAGCTGGAAAGTGGCGGGAGGCAGAGTAGAACTTCATATCCAAAACACAAATGGGAAATAGGAAGGACAAAGGGATCCTTGGTTTAACAAGACATGCAGAGGGAGAAAAAACTTAAGAGCGTGGAAAAAGTATAGGAAGCAAAGTACAAATAATAACAGAGAAGTGAACAGATTAGCTTGAAGTGAATATGCATGGAATTACATTTTGGTACTGTGTCTGCCAAGCAGTTGTGTAAGTGGCAGTCTTGGTTGGACTTCAGATGCAGTTCCGGGACAATAAGGAGAAGATGACAGCAGCAAACAGAGCTATAGACTTGGCAGTATTCGGTCATATAGTAAGCACTGACGAGTACCTGGAGTGGGGCAAGGAACGCTTTGGTCTGGCCACCATCTTCAACAGGTGGACCTACCTCATCCTCCTGCTGTATGTAAGTACTACTACCCCTCATCCTCCTGCTGTATGTAAGTACTACTACCCCTCATCCTCCTGCTGTATGTAAGTACTACTACCCTCATCCTCCTGCTGTATGTAAGTACTACTACCCCTCATCCTCCTGCTGTATGTAAGTACTACTACCCTCATCCTCCTGCTGTATGTAAGTACTACTACCCCTCATCCTCCTGCTGTATGTAAGTACTACTACCCCTCATCCTCCTGCTGTATGTAAGTACTACTACCCCTCATCCTCCTGCTGTATGTAAGTACTACTACCCCTCATCCTCCTGCTGTATGTAAGTACTACTACCCCTCATCCTCCTGCTGTATGTAAGTACTACTACCCTCATCCTCCTGCTGTATGTAAGTACTACTACCCTCATCCTCCTGCTGTATGTAAGTACTACTACCCCTCATCCTCCTGCTGTATGTAAGTACTACTACCCTTCATCCTCCTGCTGTATGTAAGTACTACTATCCCTCATCCTCCTGCTGTATGTAAGTACTACTACCTCTCATCCTCCTGCTGTATGTAAGTACTACTACCCCTCATCCTCCTGCTGTATGTAAGTACTACCCCTCATCCTCCTGCTGTATGTAAGTACTACTACCCCTCATCCTCCTGCTGTATGTAAGTACTACTACCCTCATCCTCCTGCTGTATGTAAGTACTACTACCCCTCATCCTCCTGCTGTATGTAAAGTATCTACTCCCTCATCCTCCTGCTGTAATGTAGTATACTACCCTCATCCTCCTGCTGTATGTAAGTACTACTACCTCTCATCCTCCTGCTGTATGTAAGTACTACTACCTCTCATCCTCCTGCTGTATGTAAGTACTACTACCCCTCATCCTCCTGCTGTATGTAAGTACTACTACCCTCATCCTCCTGCTGTCATGTAAGTACTACTACCCTCATCCTCCTGCTGTATGTAAGTACTACTACCCCTCATCCTCCTGCTGTATGTAAGTGCTACTACCCTCATCCTCCTGCTGTATGTAAGTACTACTACCCCTCATCCTCCTGCTGTATGTAAGTACTACTACCCTCATCCTCCTCTGTATGTAAGCTACTACCCTCATCCTCCTGCTGTATGTAAGTACTACTACCCTCATCCTCCTGCTGTATGTAAGTACTACTACCCTCATCCTCGCTGTATGTAAGTACTACTCCCCTCATCCTCCTGCTGTATGTAATACTACCCTCATCCTCGCTAAATTCTACTCATCCTCCTGCTGTATGTAAGTACTACTACCCTCATCCTCCTGCTGTATGTAAGTACTACTACCCTCATCCTCCTGCTGTATGTAAGTACTACTACCCTCATCCTCCTGCTGTAGTGTACTACTGCTCCATAGATCTACTACCCCTCATCCTCCTGCTGTATGTAGGAGTACTACTACCCTCATCCTCCTGCTGTATGTAAGTACTACTACCCTCATCCTCCTGCTGTATGTAAGCTCACTACCCTCATCCTCCTGCTGTATGTAAGTACTACTACCCTCATCCTCCTGCTGTATGTAAGTACTACTACCCCTCATCCTCCTGCTGTTGTAAGTACTACTCCCTCATCCTCCTGCTGTATGTAGTACTACTACCCTCATCCTCCTGCTGTATGTAAGTACTACTACCCTCATCCTCCTGCTGTGATGTAAGTCTACTACCCTCATCCTCCTGCTGTATGTAAGGACTACTACCCCTCATCCTCCTCTGCATGTAAGTACTACTACCCTCATCCTCCTGCTGTATGTAAGTACTACTACCCCTCATCCTCCTGCTGTATGTAAGTACTACCCTCATCCTCCTGCTGTATGTAACTATACCCTCATCCTCCTGCTGTATGTAAGTACTACTACCCTCATCCTCCTGCTGTATGTAAGTACTACTACCCCTCATCCTCCTGCTGTATGTAAGTATACTGCCTCTCATCCTCGGCTGTATGTAAGTACTACTCCCTCATCCTCCTGCTGTATGAGTACTACTACCCTCTCACTCTGCTGTATGTAAGTACTACCCTCATCCTCCTGCTGTATGTAGAGTACTACTACCCCTCATCCTCCTGCTTATGTGAAATGTACTACTACCCCTCATCCTCCTGCTGTATGTAAGTACTACTACCCCTCATCCTCCTGCTGTATGTAAGTACTACCCCTCATCCTCCTGCTGTATGTAAGTACTACTACCTCTCATCCTCCTGCTGTATGTAAGTACTACTACCCCTCATCCTCCTGCTGTATGTAAGTACTACTACCTCTCATCCTCCTGCTGTATGTAAGTTACTACCCCTCATCCTCCTGCTGTATGTAAGTACTACTCCCCTCATCCTCCTGCTGTATGTAAGTATTCTACCCCTCATCCTCCTGCTGTATGTAAGTACTACTACCCTCATCCTCCTGCTGTATGTAGAGTACTACTACCCTCATCCTCCTGCTGTATGTAAGTACTACTCACCCTCATCCTCCTGCTGTATGTAAGTACTACTACCCTCATCCTCCTGCTGTATGTAAGTATACTACCCTCATCCTCCTGCTGTATGTAGTACTACTACCCCTCATCACTCCTGCTGTATGTAAGTACTACTACCCCTCATCCTCCTGCTGTATGTAAGTACTACTACCCTCATCCTCCTGCTGTAGTAAGTACTACTACCCTCATCCTCCTGCTGTATGTAAGTTACTACCCCATCCTCCCTGCTGGAAGTACTACTACCCTCATCCTCCTGCTGTATGTAAGTACTACTACCCCTCATCCTCCTTGGGATGTAAGTACTACTCACCCTCATCTCACTACTTATGTAAGTATACTCCCTCATCCTCCTGCTGTATGTAAGTCTACTCCCTCATCCTCCTGCTGATGTAATTACTCCCCTCATCCTCCTGCGTATGTAAGTACTACTACCCCACATCCTTCTGCTGTATGTAAGTACTACTACCCCTCATCCTCCTGCTGTATGTAAGTACTACTACCCCACATCCTTCTGCTGTATGTAAGTACTACTACCCCTCATCCTTCTGCTGTATGTAAGTACTACTACCCCTCATCCTCCTGCTGTATGTAAGTATTACTACCCCTCATCCTGTAGCAGCCTCTGATTTCACTATTTGGGTTCTGTTTGTGAGTAAGTTAAATATCTATCTGCCCACCTTGCCAATTATTTTTTTGCACGTATTTTGAGTGTAATTACCTCTTGATGACACTTGTCAAAGGCAAAGGCGTTTGTAAAGTCAGTGTATACTACATCTACATTTTGTCTGTCTGTCGCTGGATAACAGGTATATCTAGCTACTTCTACTTACACTTTAGTTCACACTACACAGGCATGCACATGCATATATATACATACACACATCTAGGTTTTTCCTCTTTTTCTTAATAGCTCTTGTTCTTTTTATTTTCTCTATTGTCCATGGAGAAGTGGAAAAGAATCTTTCCTCCGTAAGCCATGCGTGTCGTATGAGGCGACTAAAATGCCGGGAGCAATGGGCTAGTAACCCCTTCTCCTGTATACATTTAATAAAAAAGAGAAGAAGAAAAACTTTATAAAACTGGGTTGTTTGAATGTGTGTGGATGTAGTGCGGATGATAAGAAAGAGATGATTGCTGATGTTATGAATGAAAAGAAGTTGGATGTCCTGGCCCTAAGCGAAACAAAGCTGAAGGGGGTAGGCGAGTTTCAGTGGGGAGAAATATATGTGATTAAGTCAGGAGTATCTGAGAGAGTTAGAACTAAGGAAGGGGTAGCAATAATGTTGAAGGATCAGTTATGGAAGGAGAAGAGGGAATATAAATGTGTAAATTCAAGGATTATGTGGATTAAAATAAGGGTCGGATGCGAAAAGTGGGTCATAATAAGCGTGTATGCACCTGGAGAAGAGAGGAGTGTAGAGGAGAGAGAGAGATTTTGGGAGATGTTAAGCGAATGCATAGGAACTTTTGAACCAAGTGAGAGAGTAATTGTGGTAGGGGACCTAAATGCTAAAGTAGGAGAAACATTTAGAGAGGTTGTGGTAGGTAAGTTTGGGGTGCCAGGTGTAAATGATAATGGGAGCCCTTTGATTGAACTTTGTATCGAAAGGGGTTTAGTTATAGGTAATACATATTTTAAGAAAAAGAGGATAAATAAGTATACAAGATATGATGTAGGGCGTAATGACAGTAGTTTGATGGACTATGTATTGGTAGATAAAAGACTGTTGAGTAGACTTCAGGATGTACATGTTTATAGAGGGGCCACAGATATATCAGATCACTTTTTAGTTATAGCTACAGTGGGAGTAAAAGGTAGATGGGATACAAGGAAAATAGAAGCAGTAAGTAAGAGAGAGGTGAAGGTTTATAAACTAAAAGAGGAGGCAGTTAGGGTAAGATAAAAAAAACTACTGGAGGATAGATGGGCTAGTGAGAGTGTAAGCAATGGGGTCGAAGATGTATGGGGTAGATTTAAAAATGTAGTATTAGAGTGTTCAGCAGACGTTTGTGGTTACAGGCCAAGTGGGTGCGGGAGGGAAGAAGAGCTATTGGTGGAATGATGATGTAAAGAGAGTAGTAAGGGAGAAAAAGTTAGCATATGAGAGGTTTTTACAAAGTAGAAGTGATGCAAAGAGGGAAGAGTATATGGAGAGAAAAAGAGAGGTTAAGAGAGTGGTGAAGCAATGTAAAAAGAGAGCAAATGAAAGAGTGGGAGAGATGTTATCAACATATTTTGTTGAAAATAAGAAAAAGTTTTGGAGTGAGATTAATAAGTTGAGGAAGCCTAGGGAACAAATGGATTTGACAGTTAAAAATAGGAGAGGAGAGTTATTAAATGGAGAGTTAGAGGTATCGGGAAGATGGAGGAAATATTTTGAGTTGTTAAATGTTGATGAAGATAGGGAAGCTGTGATTTCGTGTACATTATAGGGCAAGGAGGAATAACATCTTGTAGGAGTGTGGAAGAGCCAGTTGTGAGTGTGTGGGAAGTTTGTAAGGCAGTGGGTAGAATGAAAGGGGGTAAGGCAGCTGGGATTGATGGGATAAAGATAGAAATATTAAAAGCAGGTGGGGATATAGTTTTGGAGTGGATGGTGCTATTATTTAATAAATGTATGGAAGAGGGTAAGGTACCTAGGGACTGGCAGAGAGCATGTATTGTTCCTTTGTATAAAGGCAAAGGGGACAAAAGAGAGTGCAAAAATTATAGGGAAATAAGTCTGTTGAGTGTACCTGGTAAAATGTATGGTAGAGTTATTATTGAAAGAATTAAGAGTAAGACAGAAAGCAGGATAGCAGATGAACAAGGTGGCTTTAGGAAAGGTAGGGGGTGTGTAGACCAAGTGTTTACAGTGAAACATATAGGTGAACAGTATTTGGATAAGGGTAAAGAGGTTTTTGTGGCATTTATGGATTTGGAAAAGGCGTATGATAGGGTGGATAGGGGAGCAATGTGGCAGATGTTGCAGGTGTATGGAATAGGAGGAAGGTTACTGAAAGCAGTGAAGAGTTTTTTTGAGGATAGTGAGGCTCAGGTTAGAGTGTGTAGGAGGGAGGGAGACTATTTCCCAGTAAATGTAGGCCTTAGACAAAGATGTGTGATGTCACCGTGGTTGTTCAATTTATTTATAGATGGGGTTGTAAGAGAAGTGAATGCGAGGGTTAATGTGGGGTTAAAAGATAAAGAATCAAATACAAAGTGGGAGTTGTCACAGTTGCTTTTTGCTGATGACACTGTGCTTTTGGGAGATTCTGAAGAGTTGCAGAGGTTGGTGGATGAATTTGGTAGGGTGTGTAAAAGAAGAAAATTGAAAGTGAATATAGGAAAGAGTAAGGTGATGAAAATAACAAAAAGATTAGGTGACGAAAGATTGGATATCAGATTGGAGGGAGAGAGTATGGAGGAGGTGAATGTGTTCAGATATTTGGGAGTGGACATGTCAGCAGATGGGTCTATGAAGGATGAGGTGAATCATAGAATTGATGAGAGGAAAAGGGTGAGTGGAGCACTTCGGAGTCTGTGGAGACAAAGAACTTTGTCCATGGAAGTAAAGAGGGGAATGTATAGTTATACAAACACTCTTATATGGGTGTGAAGCATGGGTGATGAATGTTGCAATGAGAAGGCTGAATGCAGTGGAGATGTCATGTCTGAGGTCAATGTGTGGTGTGAATATAATGCAGAGAATTCGGAGTTTGGAAATTAGGAGGAGGTGCAGGATTACCAAAACTATTATCCAGAGAGCTGAGGAGGGGTTGTTGAGGAGGTTCGGACATGTAGAGAGAATGGAACGAGACAGAATGACTTCGAGAGTGTATAAATCTGTAGTGGAGGGAAGACGGGTAGGGGTCGGCCTAGAAAAGGTTGGAGGGAGGGGGTAAAGGAGGTTTTGTGTGCGAGGGGCTTGGACTTCCAGCAAGCATGCGTGAGCGTATTAGGAGTGAATGGAGACAAATGGTTTTAATACTTGACGTGCTGTTGGAGTGTGAGCAAGGTAACATTTATGAAGGGATTCAGGGAAACCGGCAGGCCGGACTTGAGTCCTGGAGATGGGAAGTACAGTGTCTGCACTCTGAAGGAGGGGTGTTAATGTTTCAGTTTTATAACTGTAGTGTAAAGCACCCCTCTGGCAAGACAGTGATGGAGTGAATGATGATGAAAGTTTTTCTTTTTCGGACCACCCTGCCTTGGTGGGAATCGGCCGATGTGTTAATAAAATAAATAATAAAAAATATGCACTAACAATAATGTGTTTTTTCTACCATAAAGAATGTGATATACTGTACCTGAGGGTTTTCTTGTGCTCTTAGACACATCTTCAGAAGAAATGACCAGTTTTGACGGAGAACTGACAAGGTCGTATGAGTCTGTGTGGACAACACGGATGGACTCTGGCATTTCCATTCTTTTATTTATCACTTTTGTATTTTCTTATATAGGTTAGCAGAATTAATCAGTTCAGATACAACTCAGAAGTGAAGCAAAATAAGATAAAAACTGAAGAGACTTCCTCAGGTGGATTTTGTTGGTGATGACACCGGACGAGTCTCTCTCCTGGCACTGGTCTCTGTCAGCTGATGACCCCCTTAATAAGTGGTTAAACATCCCCTAGCCTACCAGAGCAACATTTTCACCCATTTATAAAAGAATCACCACATAGTATTGTTGTTTCACACTGTGTAGGACAAACTAAGCAACAGCCGGCGGGTACGACACTCCAAGCAGACGTTTGGTGACTACGACCTGGGGTGTGCATGGATGGACTCTGCTACCGCACTCTACCAAGAGATCATCCGTAACCTGCCTGACCTCCTCCAGGTAGGTCCTCTGTGTTGCACCTTGCTCTCACATCAGACTATTTTATGGTGTTTGCTGTACATCTGTGCTGGACAAATATCTGATGATAATTTGAAATATGTTTAATAAATACACGAGTGTGCATTTAAATACAATGATGAAACACTGGTCAGGGGTGGAAGTGAGCACACTTAATTAAAGAACATGAAGAGCCAAGAGGTTCTGCTCAGCAGGCTGTCTGCTGAACACCTCATAGGGTGATAAAGGTCCTGCTGGGAAAAACATTCTTCCAATAAACTTACCTAATGCTGAAAACGTCTCTCTTTATATATCGTCAATATTATTTATTTTGTTTGTGAGAGAATCTCAGCTTAAGCATCAATTATTAAATGGTACTCCTCTTATTTGTGTTTAATTTTGTGCAAGTGTGTTGTTGTTTTGTTCCATGAGTGTATTGTCTTGTTCTATGACTGTGTTGTCTTGTACCATGACTGTTTTTATCTTGTTCCATGAGTGTGTTGTCGTGTACCATGACTGTTTCTTGTTCTGTGAGTGTGTTGTCTTGTACCATGACTGTTTTGTGTTGTTCCATGAGTGTGTTGTCTTATACCATGACTGTTGTCTTGTTCTGTGACTGTGTTGTCTTGTTCCATGACTGTTGTTTTGTTCTGTGTGTTGTCTTGTACCATGACTGTTGTCGTGTCCTGTGAGTGTGTTATCTTGTACCATGACTGTTGTCTTGTTCTGTGTGTTGTCTTGTTCCATGACTGTGTTGTCTTGTACCATGACTGTTGTCTTGTTCTGTGTGTTGTCTTGTTCCATGATTGTGTTGTCTTGTTCCATGAGCGTGTTGTCTTGTTCTGAGGGTTGTCTTCTTCTGTGAGTTGTCTTGTTCTGTGAGTGTGTTGTCTTGTACCATGACTGTGTTGTCTTGTTCTGTGAGTGTGTTGTCTTGTACCATGACTGTGTTGTCTTGTTCCATGACTGTGTTGTCTTGTACCATGAGTGTGTTGTCTTGTATCAAGAGTGTGTTGTCTTGTACCATGAATGCGTTATCTTGTACCATCACTGTGTTGTCTTGTTCCATAAGTGTGTTGTCTTGTTCTGTGAGTGTGTTGTCTTGTACCATGACTGTGTTGTCTTGTTCCATGAGTATGTTGTCTTGTTCTATGAGTGTTTTGTCTTGTTCCATGAGTGTGTTGTCATGTACCATGACTGTGTTGTCTTGTTCCATGACTGCATTGTCTTGTACCATGATTGTGTTGTCTTGTTCCATGAGTGTATTGTCTTGTTCTGTGAGTTTGTTGTCTTGTACCATGACTGTGTTGTCTTGTTCCATGAGTATGTTGTCTTGTTCTGTGAGTGTGTTGTCTTGTACCATGACTGTGTTGTCTTGTTCCATGAGTGTGTTGTCTTGTACTATGACTGTGTTGTCTTGTTCCATGACTGTGTTGTCTTGTTCCATGACTGTGTTGTCTTGTTCCTATGACTGTGTTGTCTTGTTCCTATGACTGTGTTGTCTTGTTCCATGACTGTGTTGTCTTGTTCCATGACTGTGTTGTCTTGTTCTATGACTGTGTTGTCTTGTTCCATGACTGTGTTGTCTTGTTCCATGACTGTGTTGTCTTGTTCTGTGAGTGTGTTGTCTTGTACAATGATTGTGTTGTCTTGTTCCATGAGTGTGTTGTTTTGTTCCATGACTGTGTTGTCTTGCACCATGACTGTGTTGTCTTGTTCTGTGAGTGTATTGTCCTGTTCCATGTTTTGTTCCATGAGTGTGTTGTCTTGTTCCATGAGTGTGTTGTCTTGTTCTGCGAGTGTGTTATCTTGTTCCATGTGTTGTTCCATGAGTGTGTTGTCTTGTTCTGTGAGTGTGTTGTGTACAATGACTGTGTTCTCTTGTTCAATGAGTGTGTTGTCTTGTTCTGTGAGTGTGTTGTTTTGTACCATGACTGTGTTGTCTTGTTCCATAAGTGTGTTGTCTTGTTCCATAAGTGTGTTGTCTTGTTCCATAAGTGTGTTGTCTTGTTCCATGTGTTGCTCCATGAGCGAGTTGTCTTGTTCCATGGGTGTGTTGTCTTCTACCATGACTGTGTTGTTTTGTACCATGACTGTGTTGTCTTGTACCATGACTGTGTTATCTTGTTCCATGAGTATGTTGTCTTGTTCTGTGAGTGTGTTGTCCTTTTCCATGTGTTGTTCCATGAGTGTGTTGTCTTGTTCCATGTGTTCCATGAGCGTGTTGTCTTGTTCCATGTGTTCCATGAGCGTGTTGTCTTGTTCCATGAGTGTTTTGTCTTGTACCATGTCCTGTTCTATGTGTGTGTTGTCTTGTCCATGAGTGTGTTGTCTTGTTCCATGAGTGTGTTGTCTTTTACCATGAGTGTATTGTTTTGTACCATGATTACATTGTCTTGTTCCATGAGTATGTTGTCTTGTTCCATGAATGTGTTGTCTTGTTCCATGAGTGTGTTACCCTGTACTATTAGTGTGTTACCTTGTACCATGAGTGTGTTTGCTTGCAGCTTGAGTGTGTTTGCTTGTATCATGAGTGTATCATACATTGTGTTCACTTATACGACGAATATGTTCACTTGAACCGTATGTTCCCTTGTACTATCAGTGTGTTCACTTGAACCAAGAGTGTATTGTACCAAAAGTGTCTTCGCTTGTTCCACGAGTGTAAATGGTTGGATGTGAGCAGGAAGTACCTAGCATGAGCTGATAGGCTTTCTGCAATGCTTTTTTCATTGTTACGAACTTATGAATAACAAAAAGGCACACTACCGTGAATGGAAGAATACACAAATAACCCACACATAGTTTACGACGACCTTTCGGTCCAACTTGAACCATTTACAAAGTCACACTAACAGAAAAGAGAGGAGGAGGGAGTATATATAGGGCAGTAGCCAGGGATGGGACGAGAGAGTAGGAAAGGAAGTAGAGAGGTGGTGGTAGTAATAGTAGTGGAGTCAGTCAGAGACCAAGACAGAGGAGCACTGCAGGTGAGCTAGGGACAACAAAGGGTAGGAACAAAAACACAGGGGAGGGGAATAAAAATAACCAAGGCAGAAAAAAGAGAACCCAAAGAAGAAAGGAAAAAGGAAAGGGGAAGAGGGAGAAGGAGAAAAAAAATCAGGTTAAGTCACGGGTGTTCTGAAGTTTGGAACATTTAACAATGTAATGGGAAAGGATGGCATCTACAGAGACAAAGCCACGACTAAGATGGTCCAAGTTGGAGCGAAACGTCGTGGTAAGCTCCTCTCTCTCCTATGTGCGGCTTATTTGTGTACGAACTTATATTAAGCAGAGTTTTAAGTGGAAGTCTCAGTGAGTGCTGTGTACCACAGGTGGGCAAGACACACATCATCACCAGCAAAGTCAGCTCCAGCACCCAGTGTATGGCTCTTCTCCTCCTGGCTGAAGGAAAAGGTTAGTCACTCTTCACCAGGTACACCTCCACTGCTTAACCCTTGCTTAGTCCCCCAACCCTTATAATAATAATAATAATAATAATAATAATAATAATAATAATCTTTATTTTTCAAGTACACCTACAACTTATACAGACCATAGCTGACATCAGTGACATACTATATAGAAAGTCACTTGTTATGCAGAGCTTTTCGGGCAAATTAGCCTTTTTAAGGGGGGGGGCCTTTTCAAGGGGGGCTCCTTGGCACGATGAAGAGGCTCTTGGTCTGAGGAATTAGATCGTTTGGTCTCCTTCCTCAGACCGAACCTAATTACCCCCCAATCCCCCCTTCCCTATCTCATCCTCCCCATCTCCTTTTCTCCTTCCCTTCCCATCCCTCCCCTATCCCCTTCCTGTTTTCAGCCTTTGGGATTCTTCCCACAGGCACTCTAGTTTCTAGGTAGGGTAAAGGGTAACGTGGTCCATCCCATTCCATTGAGGTCCGTGGTGGTGGGGTAGTTTGCCTTGGAATCTGGATCATCTGAGAATGTCCTGATCCCTCTCCGGTCTCCCGAGGGGAGTGGCTTTGGGTGTCTTTCGGGTGACAGGTGTATCTCTGGAGGCTGCCTGTCGGATTCCGAGGGGGTGGTGGCCGAAGGAGGTATGCTTTGTGGCGGGTATCCGGCTGCCCTCACTTTTGTCCACCGAGGTGGCTCAGTAGATGTGTGGTTGCTATCCCAGATTGCTGGTTTACTGGCATGATGGGTAGGGTATGGCACGGCATGATTCATACCGCATCTGCAGCACTGGCATTGCTGAGGTCCTCTTGGGTGCGGAGGGGGATTTACGGTCCTTTCATTCCTCCTAGGAGCTATCCCTCCACATTCCTGCCTCCCTTTTTTCCCTTTTTCTTTATTTTTCTAAAAAAAAAAAAAAAAAAAAAGTGACATATTCATGGAGTCCCAGATCTATGAAACTGCTCCTCCCGGGGCCCCTTTCTGCTGCTGCACCCTGTTACGACCCTACCTCGTTATTGGACCATTCTTTGGACCTTTCTAATGCCCCTGTACCTTCTGCTGGTAACGTTTTATTGCCCTCCTGGTACCGAGGTTTCACCTGACTCCTTTGACACATGTGACCTCCGCACGTCTTGTCTTTGACTAAGCTTCCGGCTTCTCCCTCTAAAGTGCGACGATTTTCAGATCTTTCAGATCGTCCGCTCATCTCAGGATGGACCACCTCCGGTCCCTCACCTAAACGACCACGACCATTAACTGAAGACCTTACTTTGATTACCTCTCACTCTTCCAAGAAAAGACCAGCATGACATTTACTCCCCTTACACACTACGTTTCAAAGTACACAATGGACTAAGTTTTTCACTCTGCAACCGACATCTACTATCTTTCAGATCATAGTATCAGCAAGGTTCTCCTGTGCCATTTTAGTCAAAATATTTAATTTCTTGCTCTTAAGAGTGGTGCACGCATCGTCACTGTACACAATGCTAGCTAGGCTCACAATCTTTCCTTTCTTACCTCCATCGACGATATTCCTTTCACAGTTCGAAAACATATTTCAATTCTTGCATTGGTTCCGTAGTTCTGCTTCATTCCATTATTCAGCATGATTTCCAGACACGTGATGACGACATTCTGGAGCAACTTGAGCTCCAAGATCTCCCAATCCTCAAAGTGGACACTTATTTACTCCCTGACAGCAGACGGAGACGATTGCCCTGCAATGTAGCGCTTAACTTTTCACTGCCGAGAACTTCCATCTGTGGTTCCTGATCTGCACGACAGTGATCATCACCTTGTTCTCCTACCTTTTCATTCATACTGCCGACCCCACTCATAGCTTCCACTGGCAGTTTGAGCAGGCAGATTGGGCACTTTATTCACAGCATACCTCTTTTCTTAATGCTCCTCCTTCATCCTCATCAGATGAATTGTTACAACTTTTTACCTCTGTTCTGACCACAAACCTCGGATGCAATCCCTCACACCTCCGGTAAACATTCTCAGAAATGTTGTCCGGGGGCTTCATCGTTCCCCCTCATTTCTTTCCTCCAAACCTGCGAGAGAGAGTCAACAGCTCTTTATTTTTGCTTCTCAGATTGAAGAACCTTATAATGTGCCCTTCACGCTTTGCTAACTTGGGTCAACGCTTTCTACTTGCTGTCCGCATTTCCTGGGCCTGTTGGCATCCATATCAGTAAACTTCAACACTTACAACCTGCGGCGCTCGTAGTCCTCTTATGTCTCTTCAATCTTGTTTGGACTCAAGTGGTTCTCATCCTCTAATTTAAAATCGTCGTCCTGCCTTTTTATAAGCCGAGTACTGCGGGCCATGACACCCGAAGGTATCCCTGAGGGCTGTGTTCTGAACATCACCTTACCTCGGTTATTCCTTCAGATATTTGGTCATCTCTTTATGTCGAAGACTTCGTTATTGCTTGTACAGACTTTGACTGTCACTCCTTGGCAACATTTTCTAAAATACTATTGATCGTGTTTATCACTGGGCTAATTCTAAAGGGTTTAAATTTTCGATTACTGAAACACATCTAATTACTTTCACTAGACGCCGTATTGTCCTTTATACAGCGTTACACCTGCATGATTCCCGTATTCCTGAACGAGATATGAATAAATTTTACGGTCAAGATCAAGAGAGTATAGGTAAGTCCCCAATGGGGTGAGCGGGGAAGACGGGACAGGCGAAGAATAGCGCTGGAGAGGAGTGTCCTTAGTCGTAGAAAAAGTGCTAAGGCTTAACCCAGCAGGTAGGCGATCGTGGGACAGACTTAAGAATCAGGAATAGCTGGCTTAATTGCGTTGGTCTTGTGGAAGTTGGATGTCTTGGTGGCAGTAGAGACAATGGTGATAATGTTAAGTTCCCTGTAAGAGAGGACTTTGGAAATGATTTTGGGAAATGAATTGTTGAGAAGGTCAATAGGTTCCTTTTCTGTGGTATCTGATCTGAGTGAACTGATGGTAGTATGGTCACTCCGTATGCGATTCCTTATGAAATTTCGAGGGTAGCGCTGCTTGGTAGAAATTTAAGAATGTTTTGCTGGTTTCCTCCTAAAGCGTAAACTGTTTTGAGGGTTTAACTCTGTTAAGTTTACCTTGGAGGGCTGAGACGTCAAGTCATCTTGGTGTGAGTACCAGTATGTCGTCCACATAGTGAAGCTAAGTGAAGGAACTCGGGATGATGGAGACTTTCATCTTCAAAATCTTCCTTATCAAGGTTCGCAAAGGTCTATTTGAAAAGAGAAGGACTATTAAGCCGTGGGCAGCGATAGGTAAACCAAGGGAGTGATCAATTTTCCGACATAGGAGATAGATGATTTATGATGTGGGTTCAGTGGGGAAGAGGGAGGACACTTCTATCGCTTCAAACGTTGATAATGTGTGCGTGATTGAGGTGATCTGAGTGTTTGAGATGTGCGGGACTGATGGTGCCCAAAAATCCTGCCAGGTGTTTAGATGGAGTGCCCACTATTATGTTAGGGGCGCTGCCTATGCCGGGGTATATGTCTCAATTGGATTCCAGGTTTGTGGGTCTTAGACAGACCATGCAGTCTAGCTGATTGGGACATAGTTAGGGATGGATTGAAGTAATTTTTTTCCTTAGTTTTAAGCGGTTTAAGATGTGGCCTGACTTGTGGAAGCCCTGAGTGAGTCCACTTGGTGCGAGAGGTTAGTAGGTGTCACCATCACTGACCAGGTTGAGCATCCTGGACTGTAAGACCTGAGTCAGTGTGTACATGATGACTCCTCTGCCAGAGGTGATGTCGATGATGTTAGTATCTTTCATACATTGTGTAGGCGAAACATCCTCAACAAAGGTTCCATATAACTGCAGTTGTATCTCTATATCACGGTGTTGGAATCTCATACTAACACCTACTCACCTTCTCCAGACACTATATGACCCATACGAGTTTAATACTTTCCCATGAAAATAATAATCCTTCTAATACCAGCATGACAATACCTACAAACTGGAATAGACACAGTTGTGATCCTTTTATTGAAACATTATCTTCAGGACCAATAACTTGGCCAAGTAATCCACGGACTACCAAGTTGAGTTACTTATAATATATATTTCATGACTAACAAGCGTATAAACATGTGGGTATTAATTCCTGTGTGATGTTTGCAGAGTTCAGTGAGGAGAACATTGCAGACATGGCGCTGCTGCTGTCAACCTGTACCCAGGTCGAGTCTGCTGACGTTCCCACCGCTCTCAAGGTACACACACACACACACACACACACAACACACACACACACACAAACACACACACAAACACACACACAAACACACACACAAAAAAAAACACACACACACACACGGGGCCAGGAGCTGAGTCTCGACCCCTGCAACCACAATTAGGTGAGTACATACTCTACATATGCAGGTACATCTATGTATACACACCCATTTCAGTTTTTAATGTTTTATTAATAGTTCTTGTTCGTATATTATTTCTTTCATCTCCCTGGGAAGTGAAGAATTCTTCCTCCGTAAGTCATGCGTGTCGTAAGAGGCGACTAAAATACCGGGAGCAAGGGGCTAGTAACTCCTTCTCCTGTATTAATTACTAAATTAAATAAAAATAAGTTGGGATGTGTGAATGTGCGTGGATGTAAGAGTTGATGGCGAATGAAAAGAAGCTGAATATCTTAGCTTTAATTAAGCATAAAGCTAAAAGCGTAGAAGAGTTTCAGTGGGGAGAAATAAAAAAAAGAGTCGGATGCGAAAAGTTGCTTAGACTAAGAGTAGATGCACCTGGAGAAGAGAGGAATGTAGAGGAGAGATGTTGAGTGAGTGTTTAGGGAGAGTAACTGTGCTATGGGACCTGAATGGTAAAGTGGGAGAAACTGTTATGGAAGGTGTAGTAGGTAAGTTTGGAGTGCCAGGGGTGACACATGAGGGGGCTTTGATTGAACTTTGTATGGAAAGAGATTTTGTAATGGGTAATTCATATTAAAAAAAAGGATAAGTACAGGAGATATGATATAGGTCATAATGAGAGCAGTTTGTAAGACTATGTCTTGGTGGATGAAAAGTTGATCTGCAGACTTCTGGATGTACATGCTTTTAGAGGGGCAACAAATATATCAGATCATTATTTAGTTGTAGCTATAGTGAGAGTAAGAGGTAGATGGGGCACAAGGAGAATGTCATCAGCGAGTAAGAGAGAAGTAAAAGTTTATAAATTAAAGTAGGACGTAATTAGGGTAAGATATTAGGAACTGTGGGGAGAAAGATGGGCTAGTGAGAGCATAGGTAATGAGACGGAGGTTCAAGAGGTATGGACGAACTTAAAAATATAGTGTTAAAGTTTGTTGATGTAGGAGGGTGGGTGTAGGAGAGAAGAGCAACGGTTGATGGAATGACGAAGTAAAGAGAGTGCTAAGAGAAAGTTAATGTATGAGAATTTTACAAATGTACGAAAGAAGGGAAGGCACCTAGGGATTAGCAGAGAGCATGCGTAGTTCTTGTCTATAAAGAAAAAGATGATAAAACAGAGTGTAAGAATTATATTGAAATGAACCTATTTAAAATACCTGGTAAAGTGTATGGTAGAATTATTATTGAAAAAAATTATTGGTAAGACAGAAAATAGGATTGGAGATGAACAATAAGGTTTTATTTAGGGTAGAGGATTTATAGATTGTTTACATTGAAGCATATAAGGGAATAATATTTAAATAAAGGTAAGAAAAGTTTAGTTGCATTTATAGACTTAGAAAAGAAATTTAATAGTATGGATAGGAAAGCAATGTGGGTAGTGTTGCAAGTGTATGGAAAAGGTGGTAGGTTACTGAAAGCAGTTAGTTTTTATGAGAGTAAAGTATGTAGGAGAGAGGGAGATTATTTTCCAGTGAAAGTAGACCTTAGACAGGGATGTGTGATGTCACCATAAATGTTTAACATATTTATAGAACTGACGAGAAAAAAATTGGTGGTGCACTTAGGCATATGACATTCGTTGAGAGTTTTAAGAGTGACATTGCAACAGGCCTACGCAAAAAAATTGAAGCTGTCCTCCTCTTTCTTGGATTAAACCTAATTATCTCCTATTTTCCAGACCCTCTATGACACCTACAGAATTAGCGTTTCTGAGTAATAATAATAATAATATTAACGGACCGGCAGGAATTGGCTCGAGTGATCGGTGAGAACGAGGAAGCTGAGGAGTTCCTGAGTATAACCTCAGAGGAGGGGCAGGTGTGGCTTGAGTCTCACCCGGGCATCGTCGGCGACACCTACAGGAGCTTCCTTGCCAGACACGGTCACCGCTGCATCAAGGAGGTAGGTAAACACGCAGCTCGCCTCGAGAGGTGTAAGTGGACACGGTGTGATACTTCAGTTTTTACTACGTGGGTTGGCTGTCCAGCGCTGGTACATCAGTCATGGCCTTGAACGGATTCTCATACACCTGATACAAGCGTCAGATTTTTTTCTTCTGAGGTATTAAATCCCACCACCAGTAAATACCCCAGGCGGTAGGAAGGTCACATCGTGTGTAAATCCTCGTCATCATACATTATACACGGAATGTTCAGCCTGGGTATACATTTTTCTAACAATTTTATTGTGCCCATTCTGCATACACCAAGAGATGTATATTTCTCAGTGTATATACAAGAGAGATGTGTATCAGTGTATTTATATCTCAGTGCATATACAGTACACTTCAGAGGTTGCCTACACCCACATTTTAGGGATTACGGTATAATGAATAAGTAAAATGCAACATCACTAATGTAAGTGAACTCGACAGGATTAAGAGGCACGTAAGTTCCTCTGTCTTCTAACATGTTTATTTTCCCACTATAATCTACCTTGCCCATAATTAGTATCGCATTTGCTTTGTCTGTTTCGTAAGGTGAAATCTACGATCTTTCCTTAATTCATGGTATAACTTAACAAATCTTTGAAGACAATTGACTCGACTCACGAAATCGTAATGACACGATTGCAAACAAACCATACCACGGGTGGTCTGGAGTTTTGAGACTCTGACCGCGGGTTCGAACCCCACCCGTGGTATGGTTTGGTTTGAGGACAGTTGTGTTGTAGAGATCTGAGATTGACCAGTTTTTAAGAAAGTAAATAAATAGATATGTAAGGTTAGTGTATATAATACACAATGTTATAGACAGAGACGAACATGAAGTTGATTTAACCTCAGATAACCAAATAAAGTCAAAAACTGATCAGAAGAAATATTCTACAATTATTTCACAGAAAACCATTTGATTAATAAAACTGGCACATGATAACTTACAAGAGCTAACATCAAGACATTGTTTACCTCGAGGTTGTTTACCTCGAGGTTGTTTACCTCGAGGTTGTTTACCTCGAGGTTGTTTACCTCGAGGTTGTTTACCTCGAGATTGTTTACCTCGAGATTGTTTACCTCGAGGTTGTTTACCTCGAGGTTGTTTACCTCGAGGTTGTTTACCTCGAGGTTATTTACCTCGAGGTTGTTTACTCGAGGTGTTTACCTCGAGGTTGTTTACCTCGAGGTTGTTTACCTCGAGGTTGTTTACCTCGAGGTTGTTTACCTCGAGGTTGTTTACCTCGAGGTTGTTTACCTCGAGGAGAACACACCACCACTGAGAGGTTAAAACTCTCCAGATGATATATGTATTCTTCCAGGTTTTTGCACAGAATCCAACACAACTTGTGCCTATTCAACCTAAACCCATCAAACGTTCCATCCATTTCAAAGAATATATCATAATTGAAGCTTGATGCCGTTCACAAGTGTTATATTTCAGTCAGGGGAAAGCGCTAAACCCATAGCGCTAGTGGAATAGGAGGCATTCAAATTCGACCCAGCCAAGAAGATAAATCCAGTTCCTTGGATCAAGAGCCCCTCACCAGCATCAAGACAAAATAATGCAATAAAGTACAGGGTGACCCAAAACTCTGGACACGGGAAATATTACTGATATTCTGTTTGTTTTTTTCCACAGTTACCGGAGTTACTGTGTCGTGTTCATGGAGTCTTGCAGAGCGCGTTCAACTTTGCATCAATATTATTAAAATTAATGTATAATTGTTACAAAAATGTAAATTCGCATGTGTGTTCAGACTTTTGAGTCGCCCTGTATAGTAATACTCTAAAACTTTGACATTAAAAAGTAACAAAACGTCATTAACATTCCATTAAATACACCAACCTTGTATATTAGGTAGGTAACACTTAGGTAGGTAACACTTAGGTAGGTTAACACTAAGATAGGTAACACTTAGGTAGGTAACACTTAGGTAGGTAACACTTAGGTGTGTGTGTTTACTGCTGGTGGGATTTAATACGTCAGGAGAGCAAAAATCTGAGTCGGGTATCAGGTATATGAGACTCCCAGGTCATCACTGATGTAGCAGTGTTGGACATCCAACCCACGATGAATAAACTCATGTATCACACAGTGTCCACTGACGCACCAGATGAGTACTGGTCCACTGTTGGAGTTTGATGCCGATCTGACGAGCCGCTTTCCAGGTGTTGCCCCGTAAATAAAATTTAGGCGTAACTTACGCGCTGAAATTTAAAGTCCCTGGAGAGCGAAACGTCGCCACAATAAAATGTCACATTAGTTGCCCTTGTGTCGCACTTGTCTTGTATCAAGACTTGTATTATCAAGACTTATACTATCAAGACCTGTACTATCAAGACCTGTACTATCAAGACCAGTACTATCAAGACCTGTACTATCAAGACCTGTACTATCAAGACCTGTACTATCAAGACCTGTACTATCAAGACCAGTACTATCAAGACCTATACTATCAAGACCTGTACTATCAAGACCTGTACTATCAAGACCTGTACTATCAAAACCTGATTAAAGGTAAAATTTACTAACATCAGTCTTTGTCTCCCACAGTTGGACCTCAGCTCCTTGTCCTGGGGTCTTGACCCCCGACCCCTGGTTCACACACTACAGGTGAGTACTGGACCCCTGGTCCCCACACTGCAGGTAAGTACTGGACCCCTGGTCCACACACTGCAGGTAAGTACTGGACCCTTGGACCCCACACTGCAGGTGAGTACTGGACCCCTGGTCAACACACTACATGTGAGTACTGGATTCCTGGTCCCCACACTGCAGGTGAGTACTGGACCACTGGTTAACACACTACAGGTAAGTACTGGATTCCTGGTCCCCACACTGCAGGTGAGTACTGGACCACTGGTTAACACACTACAGGTAAGTACTGGATTCCTGGTCCCCACACTGCAGGTGAGTACTGGACCACTGGTTAACACACTGCATGTGAGTACTGGACCCCTGGTCCACACAATGCAGGTGAGTACTGGACCCCTGGTCCACGCACTGCAGGTGAATACTGGACCACTGGTCAACACGCTGCAGGTGAGTACTGAATTCGTAGTGTTTTGGCAGGGCGTGCGATTCACAATACAATGACCGGGATAAATTTAGGATGAGGGCGAGACGTATAGAGCAAGTACCCTTACACTTGACTTCATCTATCTTTAAATAGATACATTTTGTTTTATTTATAACGCTTAGATTTGATAATAATGATAATAATAATAATAAGTTTGATGGGTTGTGATGAGCTTATCCAGTCGCTTAAACAGTTCTCTTGGCCCTCAAAGCTGAAATCCTCGTTGGTTAAGAGTGGTTGTAGCGTCAGTGGTGATAAGTTTCTCTGCTTCGATGTCGTCAGAGCAGACTACAACGAAAGCCTCTTGGAGCGATGGAATCGCATTACACTTAACTTGCAATATGCCGCTAACGGCAGCTGCAAGTGCTAGTTTGCACGAGTCATTGACTGTCCCACTTCACTGTGTGATGTGCCATACTAATATGGCACATCACACATTGTTACAGCTGTTACTTTTATATGCACATCAGGATTGCCCTACCAAGGATAAGACCTGTGACAACGAAGGACATGATTTCAAGGCTTGCACCACCACCACTCCACCTAAATGCCTGAACTGCCAAAATGAGCACCACACCCTCTCCTATGCCTAAATGCCTCAACCAAGAAGAGAAGTTCATCAAGAAACACCTAAACCAAACACCAAAAGAAAACAACTGCAACCAATCTAACAACAATGCTGCAATTACCTAAATGCGAAAAGGAATCTACCAGAAACACAAAACACTAAGGACACACTGCAAACTTCATCATCCACAAGACATCATGTCTGAAATACTAACTGAGACACCACGTTAATAGCACTAGGCCTACAGTCAATCTATTACTGCATCTTGAAATACTTGAAGTTATAGAGCTACAGTAATTATTCGCACACAACCTACACTATATTAGTATGGGAAATATGGACCTATGTGACATAAGACATAATATATACTTTAAACAAACCCAAACCTAATATAACCAAACTAAATGAAACCAAATCATTCCTAACCAAAGTTAACCTAACCAAACGAAACATCACCAAACAAAATCAAATCAAACCTGACGTTGTTGATTTGATTTGTGATTTAGATGGCGAGTTGAGCAGCACTCAGTAACTAAGACCGGCGGCGCCGGTGCTCAGAAGTAAACACTGTATTAATATTACTCCACTGTACTTCAGCGTTAGATGGTTATTCGGTTCTCGTTTAAAAGCTAATAAAATGCTGTAAAACGTTTGTTATGAAGCATTTTTCAATATGTATGTCTGTGGCTGGGATGAAAATACTGAGTAGTATCATCATTTGTTTTCCAGAATTTCTAAGATTAAACCAAATGTGTTCCAGCTCATTTTAACAATACAAATCAAGGCGAAATCTGATTCCTCATGCATCGAAAATATTAAATGATGAATCCTCCACTTTATCTACTTGATTCTGATGATAATGGGGTCTATGGCGTTTAAGGGAAGTCCCCTGGAGTCCCTAAGGGGATCTTTTTTTGTGAAGAGGGAGCCTTCATTGGGAGCAGTTATTCATGACCCAGGAATCTGAAGACACTGCAGACTCATTCAGTCTGAAACACCGGAGACTATCTACCCAGGAACTAAGACACCGTGGCCAGACTCATCCCGTAAACCTTCCAGACTCATCAGTACCCAGGAATCTGGAAGACACCGTGGCCAGCTCATACTCCGGTCGAACTTCGATCATCATCCAGGGAATCTGGAAGACACGTGGCCAGATCATCACTACCCGGAATCGGAAATGGCCAGACTCATCAGTACCAGGAATCTGGAAGACACCGTGCAGACTCATCACTACCCAGGGAATCTGGAAGACACCTGGCCAGATCATCATACCCAGGAACTGGAAGACACCGTGGCCAGACTCATCACTAGGGAATCTGGAAGACACCATATCCAGACTCATCAGTACCCAGGGAATCTGGAAGACACCGTGGCCAGACTCATCACTACCCAGGGAATCTGGAAGACACCATATCCAGACTCATCATACCCAGGGAATCTGGAAGCACGGGCCAGACTCATCACTACCAGGAATCTGGAAGACACCTGGCAGACTCATCTACCAGGAATCTGGAAGACACTGGCCAGACTCATCACTACCCAGGGAATCTGGAAGACACGTCGATATCCACGGAATCTGAAGACACTGCAGACTCATCATACCCAGGGAATCTGGAAGACACCATGGCCAGACTCATCAGTACTCAGAATCTGGAAGACACCGTGCAGACTCATCAGTACAGAATCTGGAAGACACCATGGCCAGACTCATCAGTACCAGGAATCTGAGACAGCCTAGACTCATCATACCAGGGAATCTGGAAGACACCATGGCCAGACTCATCAGTACCAGGGAATCTGGAAGACACCTGGCCAGACTCATCACTACCAGGGAATCTGGAAGACACCGTGGCCAGACTCATCACTACCCAGGGAATCTGGAAGACACCGTGGCCAGACTCATCACTACCCAGGGAATCTGGAAGACACCGTGGCCAGACTCATCACTACCCAGGGAATCTGGAAGACACCGTGGCCAGACTCATCACTACCAGGGAATCTGGAAGACACCATGGCCAGACTCATCACTACCCAGGGAATCTGGAAGACACCGTGGCCAGACTCATCACTACCCAGGGAATCTGGAAGACACCATGGCCAGACTCATCAGTACCCAGGGAATCTGGAAGACACCGTGGCCAGACTCATCACTACCCAGGGAATCTGGAAGACACCGTGGCCAGACTCATCAGTACTCAGGGAATCTGGAAGACACCGTGGCCAGACTCATCACTACCCAGGGAATCTGGAAGACACCATGGCCAGACTCATCACTACCCAGGGAATCTGGAAGACACCGTGGCCAGACTCATCACTACCCAGGGAATCTGGAAGACACCGTGGCCAGACTCATCAGTACTCAGGGAATCTGGAAGACACCATGGCCAGACTCATCAGTGCTCAGGGAATCTGGAAGACACCATGGCCAGACTCATCAGTACCCAGGGAATCTGGAAGACACCATGGCCAGACTCATCAGTACCCAGGGAATCTGGAAGACACCGTGGCCAGACTCATCAGTACTCAGGTCTGCTCCAGACACTCACTGCTGCACTCAGGGAGAAAGAGAAGAAGAAACATATTTAAAAACGAGAGAAAGAGTAGACAAGATAATGATTTAGAGAGAAAAGTATCTCTTTTAAGAGTGTGTCCTGGTCACCTGGAAGACACATGAAGATATTAAATAAGATTAATGTAAAAGATGTTGGTTAGGAAAGAAATCTGTTGATAATGAGAGTAAAGTGAAAGACGGAGATAGAGATAGGGATAAAGATAGATAGAAATATATAAAGATGTAGAAAGAGATTGATGTAGATAGAGGTAGATAACGATAGAAAAAAATTGAGAAAGAGATAGAGACAGACATTGACAGATAGATATAGAGATTGTCAGAGACAGAGGTTGAGAAATAGATAGATTATGATAGAAGGAGATTGAATGGAGAAAAAAATGAAATACGAATTGTGATAGATGGAGATGCAAGAGAAATAGATATAGAAATGAGATAAGAATGAAAATAAAGATAGAGAAATATAGAAATGGAGATAAAGATAGCAACAAAGATTGTGGTAGAGATAGGGATAGGGAAAGAATAGAGATAGATGTAGATGGGGATAGAGATTGACATAGGTAGATATAGAGATAAATAAGTAAGGTGTAAGATCCCAGAGTGGCTGGGGTTGTGTTTCCCAGAGTGGCTGGGTTGTGTTTCCCAGAGTGGTGGGGTTGTGTTTCCCAGAGTGGTGGGGTTGTGTTTCCCCAGAGTGGCTGGGGTTGTGTTTCCCCAGAGTGGCTGGGGTTGTGTTTCCCCAGAGTGGCTGGGGTTGTGTTTCCCCAGAGTGGCTGGGGATGTGTTTCCCCAGAGTGGCTGGGGTTGTGTTTCCCCAGAGTGGCTGGGGATGTGTTTCCCCAGAGTGGCTGGGGTTGTGTTTCCCCAGAGTGGCTGGGGTTGTGTTTCCCAGCCAATATGACACCTTACACCCTACATAGACAGAGGTAGACAGAGATATTATAGATAAAGATAGAGAAAGATATAGAGATAGAGAGGGAGATAAAGTTAGAGAAAGAAACAATGATTCAGATAGTGAGAGAGAGAGATAGTGAGAGAGAGAGAGATTGATAAAGGTTTGTGTTGTACAGGTGATGGTGCGTCATCCCACCAGCTACAACACCACTAAAACGGTAGTAAATGTAGACGAAACTCTCCAACGTCTCCAGACTCACCCCTCCTCCAACACTAGGTGAGTCATCCCTCCTCCAACACTAGGTGAGTCACCCCTCCTCCAACACTAGGTGAGTCACCCCTCTTCCAACACTAGGTGAGTCACCCCTCCTCCAACACTAGGTGAGTCACCCCTCCTCCAACACTAGGTGAGTCACCCCTCCTCCAACACTAGGTGAGTCACCCCTCCTCCAACACTAGGTGAGTCACCCCTCCTCCAACACTAGGTGAGTCACCCTCCTCCAACACTAGGTGAGTCACCCCTCCTCCAACACTAGGTGAGTCACCCCTCCTCCAACACTAGGTGAGTCACCCCTCCTCCAACACTAGGTGAGTCACCCCTCCTCCAACACTAGGTGAGTCACCCCTCCTCCAACACTAGGTGAGTCACCCCTCCAACACTAGGTGAGTCACTCCTCCAACACTAGGTGAGTCACAACACTAGGTGAACCACAACACAAGGTGAGTCACAACATTAGGTGAACCACAACACTAGGTGAGTCACAACACTAGGTGAACCACAACACAAGGTGAGTCACAACATTTGATGAACCACAACACTAGGTGAGTCACAACACTAGGTGAACCACAACACAAGGTGAGTCACAACATTTGGTGAACCACAACACTAGGTGAGTCACAACACTAGGTGAGTCACAACACTAGGTGAGTCACAACACTAGGTGAACCACAACACTAGGTGAACCACAACACTAGGTGAACCACAACACTAGGTGAGTCACAACACTATGAACCACAAAACTAGGTGAGTCACAACACTTGCTGAGTCACGACACTAAGTGAATCACAACACTAGGTGAATTACAACACTAGGTGAGTCACAACACTAGGTGAGTCACAACACTAGGTGAACCACAACACTAGGTGAACCACAACACTAGGTGAGTCACAACACTATGAACCACAACACTAGGTGAGTCACAACACTTGGTGAGTCACAATACTAGGTGAGTCACAACACAAGGTGAGTCACAATACTAGGTGAGTCACAACACTAGGTGAGTCACAATACTTGGTGAGTCACAACACTGGGTGAGTCACACTTGCTGAGTCACTCTAACACTAGGTGAGTCTCAACACTAGGTGAGTCACAACACTAGGTGAATCACAACACTAGGTGAGTCTCAACACTATATGAGTCACAACACTAGTGAGTCACAACACTAGGTGAGTCTCAACACTAGGTGAGTCAAAACACTAGTGAGTCACAACACTAGTGAGTCACAACACTAGGTGAGTCAGAACACTAGTGAGTCACAACACTAGTGAGTCACAACACTAGTGAGTCACAATAGTGAGTCACAACACTAGTGAGTCACAACACTAGTGAGTCACAACACTAGTGAGTCACAACACTAGTGAGTCACAACACTAGTGAGTCTCAACACTAGGTGAGTCAGAACACTAGTGAGTCACAACACTAGTGAGTCTTAACACTAGGTGAGTCAGAACACTAGTGAGTCACAACACTAGGTGAGTCAGAACACTAGTGAGTCACAACACTAGTGAGTCAACACAAGGTGAGTTAGAACACTAGTGAGTCACAACACTTGTGAGTCACCACACTAGGTGAGTCACAACACTAGTGAGTCACAACACTAATGAGTCACCACACTAGTGAGTCTCAACAATAGGTGAGTCACAACACTAGTGAGTCACCACACTAGTGAGTCACAACACTAAGTGAGTCACAACACTAGTGAGTCACCACACTACGTGAGTCAGAACACTAGTGAGTCACAACACTAGTGAGTCACAACACTAGTGAGTCACAATAGTGAGTCACAACACTAGTGAGCCACAACACTAGTGAGTCACAACACTAGTGAGTCACAACACTAGTGAGTCTCAACACTAGGTGAGTCAGAACACTAGTGAGTCACAACACTAGTGAGTCTTAACACTAGGTGAGTCAGAAAACTAGTGAGTCACAACACTAGGTGAGTCAGAACACTAGTGAGTCACAACACTTGTGAGTCACCACACTAGGTGAGTCAGAACACTAGTGAGTCACAACACTAGTGAGTCACAACACTAGTGAGTCACAACACTAGTGAGTCACAATAGTGAGTCACAACACTAGTGAGTCACAACACTAGTGAGTCACAACACTAGTGAGTCACAACACTAGTGAGTCTCAACACTAGGTGAGTCACAACACTAGTGAGTCACAACACTAGTGAGTCTTAACACTAGGTGAGTCAGAAAACTAGTGAGTCACAACACTAGGTGAGTCAGAACACTAGTGAGTCACAACACTAGTGAGTCAACACAAGGTGAGTTAGAACACTAGTGAGTCACAACACTTGTGAGTCACCACACTAGGTGAGTCACAACACTAGTGAGTCACAACACTAATGAGTCACCACACTAGTGAGTCTCAACACTAGGTGAGTCACAACACTAGTGAGTCACCACACTAGTGAGTCACAACACTAGGTGAGTCACAACACTAGTGAGTCACCACACTAGGTGAGTCAGAACACTAGTGAGTCACAACACTAGTGAGACTCAACACTAGGTGAGTCACAACACTAGTGAGTCACAACATTAGTGGGTCTCAACACTAGGTGAGTCACAACAATAGTGAGTCACCACACTAGTGAGTCACCACACTAGGTGAGTCAGAACACTAGTGAGTCACAACTAGTGAGACTCAACACTAGGTGAGTCAGAACACTAGTGAGTCACAACACTAGTGAGACTCAACACTAGGTGAGTCAGAACACTAGTGAGTCACAACATTAGTGAGTCTCAACACTAGGTGAGTCACAACACTAGTGAGTCACCACACTAGTGAGTCACAACACTAGGTGAGTCACAACACTAGTGAGTCACCACACTAGGTGAGTCAGAACACTAGTGAGTCACAACACTAGTGAGACTCAACACTAGGTGAGTCAGAACACTAGTGAGTCACAACACTAGTGAGACTCAACACTAGGTGAGTCAGAACACTAGTGAGTCACAACACAAGTGAGTCTCAACTCTAGGTGAGTCAGAACACTAGTGAGTCACAACACTAGTGAGTCACAACACAAGTGAGTCTCAACTCTAGGTGAGTCAGAATACTAGGTGAGTCACAACACTAGTGAGACTCAACACTAGGTGAGTCAGAACACTAGTGAGTCACAACACTAGTGAGACTCAACACTAGGTGAGTCAGAACACTAATGAGTCACAACACAAGTGAGTCTCAACTCTAGGTCACCACACTAGGTGAGTCACACTCTTGATACATCACTATGAACTCTTGTCTATGTATCTTTTATTCTCTTAATAATAATAATAATAAATATAATAATAATATCAAAAGTGACGTTCAGTATGTGTTACCCTCCTTTACGCTGCCAGACGTGCGTTGCAGTGGGTGCTGCCAATATGCCGAGAAGCTGTCGTACATCGCGAGGCCACCAAGTCTCACTTGGTCAAGGTTCTTGATGGTTTCCGACGAGCGTACAGGTGAGGCTTTATTACACCCCCTCCCTGCTTTATTACACCCCCGCTTTTTACACCTCCCTGCTTTATTACACCTCCCCGCTTATTACACCTCCTGCTTTATTACACCCTCCTGCTTTATTACACCCTCCTGCTTTATTACCCCCCTCCTTCTTATTACCCCCTGCTTTAATACACCTTCTGCTTTATTACACCCCCTCCCTGCTTTATTACACCCTTCTGCTTTAACACCCCTCCCTGCTTTATTACACCCCTCCCTGCTTTATTACACCCCTCCCTGCTTTAATACACCCCTCCTGCTTTATTACACCCCCTCCCTGCTTTATTACACCCCTTCCCTGCTTTATTACACCCTTCCCTGCTTTATTACACCCCTCCCTGCTTTATTACACCCCTCTCTGCTTTATTACACCCCTCCTGCTTTATTACACCCCCTCTCTGCTTTATTACACCCCTTCTCTGCTTTATTACACCCCTTTTGCTTTATTACACCCCTTCCTGCTTTATTACACCCCTCTCTGCTTTATTACACCCCTCTGCTTTATTACAGCCCTTCCCTGCTTTTCTACAACCCTCTCTGCTTTATTACACCCCTCCTGCTTTATTACACCCCTCCTGCTTTATTACACCCCTCCCTGCTTTATTACACCACCTCTCTGCTTTATTACACCCTCCCTGCTTTATTACACCCCTCCTGCTTTATTACACCCCCTCCCTGCTTTATTACACCACCTCCTTCTTTATTACACCCTTCCCTGCTTTATTACACCCTCCCTGCTTTATTACAGCCTTTCCCTGCTTTATTACACCCCCCTGCTTTATTACACCCCCTCCCTGCTTTATTAAACCCCTCTTGCTTTATTACACCCTCCATGCTTTATTACACCCCACCTATGCTTTATTACACTACTACTGCTTTATTCCACCTTGCTTTATTACACTCCCTCTTGCTTTATTACACCCCACTCCTATGCTTTATTCATTACCTCTCTGCTTTATTTCACCACCTGCTTTATTACACCCACTCTGGCTTTAAACACCTCCTGCTTTATTACACAACCTCTTGCTTTATTATACCCCTCTCATCTTATTACACCCCTCCTATGCTTTATTACATCCTCTATGCTTTATTATCACCACCTCCTGTTTTATTAAACCCTCCTTGCTTTATTACACCTCCCTCTTTATTACACCACCTCTTGCTTTATTATACCTCCCTGTTTTATTAATCCCCTCCTTGCTTTATTACTCCACCTCTCTGCTTTATTACACCACCTATCTGCTTTATTACAACCCCTCCCTGCTTTATTACACCTCCCTGCTTTATTACACCTCTTTACTTTATTACACCTCCCTGCTTTATTACACCTCTTACTTTATTACACCTACCTGCTTTATTACACCTCCCTGCTTTATTACACCTCTCTGTTTATTACACCTCCCTCTTTATTACACCTCTGCTTTATTACATCTCCTGCTTTATTACACCTCCACCTTTATTATACCTGCTTTATTACCCCCTCTCTGCTTTATTCACCCCTTGTTTTATTATACCCCCTCCCTGCTTTATTACACCACGTCCCTGCTTTATTACTCCTACCTGCTTTGTTACACCTCCCTGCTTTATTACACCTCCCTGCTTTATTACACATCCCTGCTTTATTACATCTCCCTGCTTTATTACACCTCCCTGCTTTATTACACCTCCCTTCTTTATTACATCCCCCTTCTTTATTACACCTCCCTGCTTTATTACATCTCCCTTCTTTATTACACCTCCCTGCTTTATTACACCTCACTGCTTTATTACACCTCACTGCTTTATTACACCTCCCCACTTTATTACTTCTCGTCCCTGCTTTGTTACACCTCACTGCTTTATTACACCTCACTGCTTTATTCCATCTCCCTGCTTTATTACTCCTCGTCCCTGCTTTATTACACCTCACTGCTTTATTACACCTCCCTGCTTTATTACACCTCACTGCTTTATTACACCTCACTGCTTTATTACACCTCACTGCTTTTTACACCTCCTGCTTTATTACACCTCACTGCTTTATTACACCTCCTGCTTTATTACACCTCACTGCTTTATTACACCTCACTGCTTTATTACACCTCACTGCTTTATTACACCTCACTGCTTTATTACACCTCACTGCTTTATTACACCTCCTGCTTTATTACACCTCACTGCTTTATTACACCTCACTGCTTTATTACACCTCACTGCTTTATTACACCTCACTGCTTTATTACACCTCACTGCTTTATTACACCTCCCTGCTTTATTACACCTCACTGCTTTATTACACCTCACTGCTTTATTACACCTCACTGCTTTATTACACCTCACTGCTTTATTACACCTCACTGCTTTATTACACCTCACTGCTTTATTACACCTCACTGCTTTATTACACCTCACTGCTTTATTACACCTCACTGATTTATTACACCTCACTGCTTTATTACACCTCACTGCTTTATTACACCTCACTGCTTTATTACACCTCACTGTTTTATTACACCTCACTGCTTTATTACACCTCACTTCTTTATTACACCTCACTGCTTTATTACACCTCCCTGCTTTATTACACCTCACTGCTTTATTACACCTCACTGCTTTATTACACCTCACTGCTTTATTACACCTCACTGCTTTATTACACCTCTCTGCTTTATTACACCTCACTGCTTTATTACACCTCACTGCTTTATTACACCTCTCTGCTTTATTACACCTCACTGCTTTATTACACCTCCCCGCTTTATTACTCCTCGTCTCTGCTTTGTTACACCTCACTGCTTTATTACACCTCACTGCTTTATTCCATCTCCCTGCTTCATTACTCCTCGTCAGTGCTTTATTACACCTCACTGCTTTATTACACCTCACTGCTTTACTACACCTCACTGCTTTATTACACTTCACTGCTTTATTACAACTCCCTGCTTTATTACTCCTCGTCACTGCTTTATTACACCTCCCTGCTTTATTACACCTCCGTGAGAAAGATGGGGGAGACTGGCAGGATGCGAGAAACATGGGAAGATTAACAGGATATGAGAAACATGGGGAGACTGGGAGGGTAGTAAGAGAGGGAGTAAAATTGGGAGGTCAGTAGAGAGGAAGTTTATATGGGAGGTCAGTAGAGAGGAAGTTTATATATAGGAGGTCAGTAGAGAGGAAGTTTATATGGGAGGTCAGTGGAGAGGAAGTTTGTATGGGAGGTCAGTAGAGAGGAAGTTTATATGGGAGGTCAGTAGTGAGGAAGTTTATATGGGAGGTCAGTAGTGAGGAAGTTTATATGGGAGATCAGTAGAGAGGAAGTTTATATGGGAGGTCAGTAGTGAGGAAGTTTATATGGGAGGTCAGTAGTGAGGAAGTTTATATGGGAGGTCAGTAGTGAGGAAGTTTATATGGGAGGTCAGTAGTGAGGAAGTTTATATGGGAGGTCAGTAGTGAGGAAGTTTATATGGGAGATCAGTAGAGAGGAAGTTTATATGGGAGGTCAGTAGAGAGGAAGTTTATATGGGAGGTCAGTAGAGAGGAAGTTTATATGGGAGGTCAGTAGAGAGGAAGTTTATATGGGAGATCAGTAGAGAGGAAGTTTATATGGGAGGTCAGTAGTGAGGTAGTTTATATGGGAAGTCAGTAGCTAGGAGGAGATTTGTTAGTTATGTTGATGTTTTTTCTACTTCCCTGACTACAATTTGCAGGAAGCTGGGTGATCTACTGGTGGGGGAGGGTCGACTGCCCTCACCTGACCTTGTCTTCTTCCTCAGCCACTATGAACTGGGTCAGCTGGTCCAGCAACCAGCCCCGGCCCTCCTAGCAAAGTAAGTCATTATGTTAGTGTTCATCTCAGTGACAGCTTCTTATGCACCAGTCACAGTGACCAGCCTCTCACTGACAGCTTCTTATACACCAGTCACAGTGACCAGCCTCTCACTGACAGCTTCTTATACACCAGTCACAGTGACCAGCCTCTCACTGACAGCTTCTTATACACCAGTCACAGTGACCAGCCTCTCAGTTACTAGGAGTATCTTAGTCAATGTGAACTTAGATCCATCATTGTCACAGTATTTACACATGAGTAAGACAGTACAGAAAGCACAATACCGTGACTTGAGTGCACAAATAACCCGCACATGAGATAGAGGAGCTTACCACGACGTTTCGGTCACACTGTGAATTGTAAATGGTCAAAGTCGGACCGAAACGTCGTCGTAAGCTCCTCTATCCTTATTATTTATTGTTATTTGTCATTTTAAATCATTTTCTTGTCTCAGGGCGACGCGGCGACGGCGTCTTCATTCTCAACTAGAGAACCTCAAGTTTCCTGAGATCAGCATTGGTATTCCTCAACCTGTGAGTGTGTGTGTGACCAGCTGCAACCTATTTGTAGTTGCAGGGGTCTAGTCACAGCTCCTGGCCCCACCTCTTCGCTGGTCGCTGCTAGATCCACTCTCTTCTTGATCTTTATCATACCTCTTCTTAAAGCTATGTATGGATCCTGCCTCCACTACATCACTCTCAAGATTGTTCCACTTCCTGACAACTCTGTGACTGAAGAAATATTTCCTAACATCCCTGTGATTCATTTGAGTCTTCAGCTTCCAGTTGTGACCCCTTGTAGCTGTGTCCCATCTCTGAAACATCCTGTCTCTTACCCACCTTGTTAATTCCTCTCAGTGTTTTATGTCGATATCATATCGTCCCTATCTCTCCAGTCATCCAGTGTCGTCAATTCGATTTCCCTTAACTGTTGTGTGGGTCTTGAGAGAGATATATAGGAGGTCAAAGATACTCCTTGTTGGATGGTTACGGTATATTTACAGTAAGTGAAGGAGACTCCAGCCACACCGTCTGTCTCTGCTCGTAGGTCTAACGCTAGTGAGGGGTACGCCATGTGAGCCTATGCACATGCGCAGAGCCTCTGACGTCAGCGGGTATCGTGACGTCACACGAAAAGGGACCAGCTGTATAAGTGGGATGAATGCTGGATGCTGGTACACTACACAAGTGTACATATGATACTGATACGACAGCTCGGCCATGTTATCGTATGACGTCTCGGCATACTATACGACTCTATAGGCTGAACAGACAGGTGGTACTGGGTGAATCTATACAATAGCAAACACATTATAACTTTGAACTGATCAAGATTAATCTTACTCTCGCACTTCTTAAGTTAATGGTACATAAGAGAAATTTAATGGATCTAGATACAACGGATTATATAAATTACAATTTGCAAATTTGATCGATCAATGGATGTGTATTCATGCACTCTTCGGCTTCTGAGGAAGAATAAATATTTACAGGGGAAGAAGTTTTAACAGGAAAGATAAACTCGGCTAACACGGGTTATACTGTTAAAACTCAGAACTCAGAGAGAACTTGAACACACAAACATCTTGCTAGATACTGGAAATCTAATAACAAAACACACAGTCAATAATTCGATTCTAAACTGGATTTTCTGATTTTCTATCTTTAGCTCACAACTTATGATCACTTTCCTACTGGAGGAATGAACAACTCGGTTTTGATCAACTTATAATCACTTTCCTACTGGAGGAATGAACAGACTCGGTGGAGTGGATGGATCTCTCCCGGTTGAAATAGTTAGCTCAATGACACAAAGTATGAGCAAAGGAGACGGCTCTCACTTCTCTTACTGCAGGTAAGAATTACTCGACACACGACACTTTACTCTGCAAGGCTTACTGTCAACTGGAAGGAACACTATCTGGAACACGAGGGACAACAACTGGCACTCTAGTGAATACACTAGCAACAGAAACTGCTTTCTGCAATTGCTTTGCATCAGCGAGAGATGCTATAACTCATTCAAATAGTCTTTCTTCAACAAAGCGTCCCTGGAGGGAACTACTACTTGAACTAGCAACATTGCAAGGATAAACTCAGTACTCAAGGCGGTCCGGGATACCTCCGGCACCCTAGGTATCTGAACGCTATCTTGATGCAAGATATTGTAGGGGCTGAATTCCAGACAGGAGTGACAGTAATACTAGTGCCTTGACCGCTCGGCTACGTTAACAAGTAAAACACATACTTTCTACAAGAACTAATCTGAACTTCACATTCCCATCACTCTGGCAATTCTCTGATACAAGCTGGAAGAACAAACACATTGT
>WNWK01015962.1:0-46251 GCA_009830355.1 Cherax destructor | reverse complement strand
TAAGCCCTGTCTGGGAATAAGCCTTGTCTAAAAGATTAAGCCCTGTCTAGGACAAAGCCCTGTCTAAAGACTAAGCCCTGTCTAGAGACTAAGCCTTGTCTAGAGTTAGCCTGTCTAGAGACTATGCCTGTCTAGAGATTAAGCCCTGTCTAGAGACTAAGCTTTTCTAGAGACTAAGCCCTGTCTAGAGACTAAGCCCTGTCTAGAGACTAAGCCCTGTCTAGGACTATGCCCTGTCTAGAGACTAAGCCCTGTCTAGAGACTAAGCCTTGTCTAGAGATTAAGCCCTGTCTAGAGATAAGCCCTGTCTAGAGACTAAGCCCTGTCTAGAGACTAAGCCCTGTCTAAGACTAAGCCCTGTCTAGAGACTTAAGCCCTGTCTAGAGGCTTAGTCCTTGTCTAGAGACTATGCCCGTCTAGAGACTAAGCCTTCGCTGGCTAGAGACTAAGCCCTGTCTAGAGGCTTAGTCCTGTCTAGAGACTAAGCCTGTCTAGAGATTAAGCCTGTCTAGAGACTAAGCCTTGTCTAGAGAATAAGCCTGTCTAAAGACTAAGCCCTGTCTAGAGACTAAGCCCTGTCTAGAGACTAAGCCTTGTCTAGAGACTAAGCCCTGTCTAGAGACTAAGCCCTGTCTAGAGACTGCCCTGTCTAGACAAGCCTGTCTAGGACTATGCCCTGTCTACTACTACTGCCTGTCTAGAGACTAAGCCCTGTCTAGGACTAAGCCCTTCTAGACTATGCTCCTGTCTAGAGACTAAGCCCTGTCTAGAGACTAAGCCCTGTCTAGAGACTATGCCCTGTCTAGAGACTAAGCCCTGGTCTGGAGACTAGAGAACCCTGTCTAGAGACTAAGCCCTGTCTAGAGACTAAGCCCTGTCTAGAGGCTTAGTCCTGTCTAGAGACTATGCCCCGTCTAGAGACTAAGCCTTGTGTAGAGACTAAGCCCTGTCTAGAGGCTTAGTCCTGTCTAGAGACTAAGCCTTGTCTAGAGATAAGCCCTGTCTAGAGACTAGCCCTGTCTAGAGACTAAGCCCTGTCTAGAGACTAAGCCCTGTCTAGAGACTAACCCCTGTCTAGAGATTAAGCCCTGTCTAGAAACTATGCCCTGTCTAGAGACTAAGCCGTGTCTAGAGACTAAGCCCTGTCTAGAGACTATGCCCTGTCTAGAGACTAAGCCCTGTCTAGAGACTAAGCCCTGTCTCGAGACTATGCTCTGTCTAGAGACTAAGCCCTGTCTACTGACTAAGCCCTGTCTAGAGACTAAGCCCTGTCTAGAGACTAAGCCCTGTCTAGAGACTAAGCCCTGTCTAGAGACTAAGCCCTGTCTAGAGACTAAGCCCTGTCTAGAGACTAAGCCCTGTCTAGAGATTAAGCCCTGTCTAGAGACTAAGCCCTGTCTAGAGACTATGCCCTGTCTAGAGACTAAGCCCTGTCTAGAGACTAAGCCTTGTCTAGAGATTAAGCCCTGTCTAGAGACTAAGCCTTGTCTAGAGAATAAGCCCTGTCTAAAGACTAAGCCCTGTCTAGAGACTAAGCCCTGTCTAGAGACTAAGCCTTGTCTAGAGACTAAGCCCTGTCTAGAGACTAAGCCCTGTCTAGAGACTAAGCCCTGTCTAGGGACTATGCCCTGTCTAGAGACTAAGCCCTGTCTAGAGACTAAGCCTTGTCTAGAGATTAAGCCCTGTCTAGAGATTAAGCCCTGTCTAGAGACTAAGCCCTGTCTAGAGACTAAGCCCTGTCTAGAGACTATGCCCTGTCTAGAGACTAAGCCCTGTCTAGAGACTAAGCCCTGTCTAGAGACTATGCCCTGTCTAGAGACTAAGCCCTGTCTAGAGACTAAGCCGTGTCTAGAGACTAAGCCCTGTCTAGAGACTAAGCCCTGTCTAGAGGCTTAGTCCTGTCTAGAGACTATGCCCCGTCTAGAGACTAAGCCTTGTGTAGAGACTAAGCCCTGTCTAGAGGCTTAGTCCTGTCTAGAGACTAAGCCTTGTCTAGAGATTAAGCCCTGTCTAGAGACTATGCCCTGTCTAGAGACTAAGCCCTGTCTAGAGACTAAGCCCTGTCTAGAGACTAACCCCTGTCTAGAGATTAAGCCCTGTCTAGAAACTATGCCCTGTCTAGAGACTAAGCCGTGTCTAGAGACTAAGCCCTGTCTAGAGACTATGCCCTGTCTAGAGACTAAGCCCTGTCTAGAGACTAAGCCCTGTCTAGAGACTATGCTCTGTCTAGAGACTAAGCCCTGTCTACTGACTAAGCCCTGTCTAGAGACTAAGCCCTGTCTAGAGACTAAGCCCTGTCTAGAGACTAAGCCCTGTCTAGAGACTAAGCCCTGTCTAGAGACTAAGCCCTGTCTAGAGACTAAGCCCTGTCTAGAGATTAAGCCCTGTCTAGAGACTAAGCCCTGTCTAGAGACTATGCCCTGTCTAGAGACTAAGCCCTTTCTAGAGACTATGCCCTGTCTAGAGACTAAGCCTTGTCTAGAGACTAAGCCCTGTCTAGAGACTAAGCCCTGTCTAGAGACTAAGCCCTGTCTACAGACTAAGCTCTGTCTAGAGACTAAGCCCTGTCTAGAGACTAAGCCCTGTCTAGAGACTATGCCCTGTCTAGAGACTAAGCCTTGTGTAGAGACTAAGCCCTGTCTAGAGACTAAGCCCTGTCTAGAGACTAAGCCTTGTCTAGAGACTAAGCCTTGTTTAGAGACTAGGCCTTGTCTAGAGACTAAGCCTTGTCTAGAGACTAGGCCTTGTCTAGAGACTAAGCCTTGTCTAGAGACTAAGCCCTGTCTAGAGACTAGGCCTTGTCTAGAGACTAAGCCTGTCAAGCATTTGTTATGAGACGAGTTATCACTTGCTTCACTGTTGAGCAACGTCTGGGCGATATTCTGCATGATGTGGGTGTCCCACTGAGACCGTGTAATAGCTGGGTGGGAACTGGTCTGGGTGAGTCTACATGACTATATTTTTTACTTATTATAGATGAGCAGTGAGCTGTATTTGACTGTAGGTGGAGAGGGATGAATATATGTCAGCGTCATACGTACGTATATCTGCGTGTAGGAGAACGGTAATATATCTGAGTGCAAATGTAAAGTGATATATAGCTGGATACACGTTGACAGTCATATATATCTGAGTACGAGTAGACAGTAATACATATCTGACAGCAGGTAGCTGGTAATATGTCTTACAGAGGACACACTCAAATATAAATGACTGCATTAGGACATAACTTTACAGAAACATTATACCGTTACACAGCGTAAAGATTATGAACGACATGCAACCAGAACACCTTCGTACATTAATAATAATAATAACAATAATAATAATAATAATAATAATAATAATAATAATAATAATAATAATAATAATAATAATAATAATAACAACAACAACAACAACATTGTTATGCAGGTTACATTGTAAGGTAAATGTTCCATAATTGTATAAATGTCAGCATATTGGAACGTTCGGAGAGGAGTGACGTCATAGCGTGACGGTGACGCTGGACAGAGCGTGGAATAGCGTGATGTAGCCAGTGTGGACTTATAATAATAATATCTTTATTTACTATAAGCACATGCATTACAAGGTATACAGGCCTAGTTGACATTAATGACATACTGCTGTGTAGAAAGCCGCTTGTTATATAGATCATTTCAGGCCATTTAGGTAAATTTTGTCCCAGGATGCGACCCACACCAGTCGATTAACACCCAGTACCCACTTTACTGATGGGTGAACAGGGACAGCAGGTGTAAGGAAACACGCCCAATGTTTCCACCCTTGCGTGTGAAGTGAGAACTTTCCTACTAGGCCTTGGACTATTTTGCTATAATTCTGAGGCCGTAGGCTGGGCCTATAGTTTTAGATGGAAGGTGGCGGATTGTTTGGGTGAAATTCTGAAATAATAGCACATGTAATAAGAGGCTATGAGCCTACTAGGAGACGGGTTATGGCGGCTACCTATTTTTTCTTACCATATCCTGGCCTTAGTGAAGTAGTCACGGCCTACTAGTGTATTTTTGTGAAATGTGCTGAAGGGAGGTTGTGTGTTTTGTAGTGTTATGTAGAATACCTATATTTTTCTGAAGAACAATTTAATTAACTTTCAAGGATAAAAATAAGGTTTAATAGATTACTGACGCTTTTGTGATGCTACAGGTATGGCTCTAGGGTGGGTTTTTGTTTTAATAATTTGTAAATGCCCCTAGACAACGTATTAACCCCATCCCCTAGCTCCAACATATTTTCGTAACAATAACATCAATATTATTATTATTATTATTATTATTATTATTATTATTATTATTATTATTATTATTATTATTATTATTGGGTAGGGTCATGCAGCGCCTTTGAAGGTAAACTGGTATGGTATAAAAAAGGAGGATAGCTACAGTTGACTAGATCAAGAACCCTCTACTAATAATATACCCTCATTGAAGAATACTGATGAATAAGGCATTCCATGATGTAATGCAATGTAATCATTCTTAACCACAGAAACTTTTTGGAGCCAGTTCAAATTGTCCTGCTTATGGTTTTCTCTAAATAACAAGATGGACACTGAACCAGCCTTGCAAAAAGGAGTGATGGTCCAGAAAAGTCGAAGCGAAAGGAACATCGTTCTTAAGCAACTCAGCGGAGCTGCAATAGGAAAAAAATTGCAATGAAAGCTATATAGAAACTTGCTAACCTCACAAAAGATATTAAGGCATCAGCAGTTTTTGGTGTTGGAGAATTTGGTACAGTACTTACTTATGGCGAGGCTTGCTACTTATGGCGAGGCTTGCTACTTATGGCGAGGCTTGCTACTTATGGCGAGGCTTGCTACTTATGGCGAGGCTTGCTACTTATGGCGAGGCTTGCTACTTATGGCGAGGCTTGCTACTTATGGCGAGGCTTGCTACTTATGGCGAGGCTTGCTACTTATGGCGAGGCTTGCTACTTATGGCGAGGCTTGCGGAGCACCCACAGAGGAAATTGAACTGTTCAGATTATTAAAATGATGTGGAGAGTAAATTGATCCTTTTATCTCAACTCTATAATGCTGGTAAAACTGGTCTGTTGTTGGCACAAGCGTTCACTTGTGAACGTTACTATTACCAGTGCCCACACTCAGGACCGACGATTTGCATGATTTTAACCCCAATGTTAGAATTGCCAAATTACAAAAGAGTCAATATTCTTTAATTAGGCGCTAAAATAGCAGGGTATTCATAGGTAGTGGTCATTATGGCATCAACGTCTACATTCAGGCTCTGAATTCGTCGTCTCAAGTTCCCGTATAAAAGGTTAATGATACAGGGATGGTTAAGGGTATCAAGCAATGCCTTCATAAACACCATACTTACCCAAAGTGCAAATATACCTTGTCCCTTACAATTACAAGTTATAAACCAGGGAACAACAGTGCGTGTGAAGGGTAACTCAACTCTGGCTCATGTGATCTTGTATTATCAGGCCATGTTTGCTGGAATAAAGACATTTATAGGAGAGGTAAAAAAAAAAAAAAAGCTATCGCCTGCAAATTCGCTGATAATTGCGCAGAATAATAAGCCACGAAGTGTAAGATCGATCCCTACCTGCCTGAGCGAAACTCAGAACTCAGCGTTAACAGTCGACAAGGGCAATAGGGAATTAGTACCTCTATTGTTGAAGTTGTCAGGATTAATGCACGACTTCCGCGCTTGACTGCGTTCCATTCTGGGGAGAGCCAGTATGGCATCTCTCCGTGCTGAGATGAACTGTACCGTATTCTGCTGAGATGAACTGTACCGTATTCTGCTGAGATGAACTGTACCGTATTCTGCTGAGATGAACTGTACCGTATTCTGTTGAGATGAACTGTACCGTATTCTGTTGAGATGAACTGTACCGTATTCTGCTGAGATGAACTGAGATGAACTACCTTGGGTAGTTTCAAATTTAGGTTGGATAAATTCATGAGTGAGAGGGGTTGGATTTGAGTGGGACTCGCGCATGAGTGGGTAGAATTGTCAAAGCTTATTTCTTGGGTAGCATTGAAAATTGGGTTGAGCAAATATTCTGTTAGTGGGACGGATTGTGAAGGACCTGCCTAGTATGGGCCAACAGGCCTGCTGCAGTGTTCCTCCTTTCTTATGTTCTTATATATTCTGCTGAGATGAACTGTACCGTATTCTGCTGAGATGAACTGTACCGTATTCTGCTGAGATGAACTGTACCGTATTCTGTTGAGATGAACTGTACCGTATTCTGCTGAGATGAAGCAGTGTAGCGTATTCTGTTGAGATGAAGCAGTGTACCGTCTCTTCCTGCTTATGTCAGCATCTCTTGTAACCACCTGGTATGAAAGAACGTACCGTTTTACCTGCTGAGATGCGCAGTCATCTGAAGAGTAAGACAGTGATTACAACGTTTCGCCCACACAGTAAGCTTGTACAGTCAAATACAGAGGCAGCCTACCGTGTAGGAGAAACGTTTCCATCACAATAAACCTACTCAACATGTGTACATGTGTCTTACTCTTCAACTTGTCGGAATTAGGTACCATCTTCAATGTAGTAACCTACAGAGGTGAAGTGACCTAGCGATCGAGGTAGGTGCTGAACTCATCTCTTCTCGTAGTAGAGATGCTCTTATTTATCATACACAGTTTTATAATAAAGTATGAATGCATGTGGAACGTAGCACGTAAACGTAACGTTGGTTTTACGAAACGCGTTAAACCCGTTTCTTTGTCTGGCCGCTGGGAGTGTCTTAGTGTTGATGTATAGCTCTTGATACAGGGAATTAAAGCTCCTCTTCCCATCTTAGGATTAAGTCTGATAATCTCCCATTGCTGTACCTCTGCATGACACCTACGGGTTTGGTGTTTTTGCGAGAATTAAATAATTAAAACAACTACAGCAATAATAGTCATAATAATTAATAATAATAGTAAAAGCATTAATAATAATAATAATAATAATAATAATAATAATAAAATAATGATTCGTTTTGCTATGACCATTGTAAATAATTAACTATTCATCTTCTGGCAACCTCAGGGAATAATATTAATAATGATAATAATAACAATAATACATATTTTCTTTTCTTTTCCTATTACTATACAATTAGTTATGTATCTTTTGCTAACCTCAGTGGATAATACGAATAAATAAAAAAATATATGAGAACGGGATTTTATGCTGATAACCATCACCCAAAATAGAAGAAATTTACTAATTTCTCCTGACAAACAAAATACCTCCTTTATCATCACTTGAGAACTGGTCAGTCAAGGATCCACAAACTGACGTAGAAATTGCCGAATCTTCTATGTTTGTATGTGTAATTATCTTCTAAAACGGAGTGTCTCAGATCTTGGCTTACCAACCCTGCCACTTGAGGTGCCGGGTTGGTCTCCTTACTAAAGAATGGATATAGACTCATTGGAGAACATACAGAGAAGAATGACTAAAATTATTTACTGTATAAGGAATCTCCCGTATGAAGCTACAGGTGTGGCTCTAGGGTGTTTTTTGTTTTTTTAATAATTTGTAAATGCCCCTAGACAACGTATTAACCCCATCCCCTAGCTCCACTCTCTGGAGAGACGTAGAATGAGGGGAGATATCATCGAGGTGTACATAAGAACATAAGAAAGGAGGAACACTGCAACAGGCCTACTGGCCCATACTAGGCAGGTCCATATCAAAACCAACCCACCAACAAAAATATTTGCCCATCCCATCCCCAGCGGCACCCAAGCAACCTTCACAACCCTCCAAGTCACGCTCAAATCTAACCCCTCTCAAATATGATTACAGAAGGAAGTAACACTGCAGCAGGCCAACCGGCCCACACTAGGCAGGTCCCCCTCAAAGCCTAAACCAATCCCACAAACAAAAACACCTTTCCAACCCAACTTCTACTCCATCCATGGAACAAGCTCCTATAATCAGGGCACTACCAAAGAGCGAACTGAAGGAGCCGAAGCACCTGGTCCATCACCAGGGCACTGAAGGAGCCGAAACACCTGGTCCATCACCAGGGCACTGAAGGAGCCGAAGCACCTGGTCCATCACCAGGGCACTGAAGGAGCCGAAGCACCTGGTCCATCACCAGAGCACTGAAGGAGCCGAAGCACCTGGTCCATCACCAGGGCACTGAAGGAGCCGAAGCACCTGGTCCATCACCAGGGCACTGAAGGAGCCGAAGCACCTGGTCCATCACCAGGGCACTGAAGGAGCCGAAGCACCTGGTCCATCACCAGGGCACTGAAGGAGCCGAAGCACCTGGTCCATCACCAGGGCACTGAAGGAGCCGAAGCACCTGGTCCATCACCAGGGCACTGAAGGAGCCGAAACACCCGGTCCATCACCAGGGCACTGAAGGAGCCGAAACACCCGGTCCATCACCAGGGCACTGAAGGAGCCGAAGCAACTGGTCCATCACCAGGGACCTGAAGGAGCTGAAGCACCTGGTCGACACGTCTCCTGTGAGAGCGTCTTACAGCCTGGGTGGAAATCTAAACAAAGGTGATATTAATAAAGTACTGAGGGTGTCGAACCAGGTAAGAACCAGAAATAATGGATTTAAGTTAGATAAATTTAGATTTATAAAGGACATAGGTAAGTACTGGTTTTCGAACAGAGTTGTAGATGCGTGGAACAATCTTCCGGGTAGGTTGATAGAGGCTAGGATCTTGGGTGGCTTTAAAAAGAGATTGGACAAATATGAGTGAGAGGGGCTGGGTTTGATTGGTGTCGTGGGTACGGGGGTAAATTCTTGGGTAGTGGTGGTAGGGGTGGTTTTGATAAGGACCTGCCATGTATGGGCCAGTAGGCCCATACATGGGCCTAGATGATGAAGAAAGAGAATAACAATAGCAAAAATATCAACAATAGTAACAGCAGAACATTTATCCCATATAAAGAAATTAGATCGAATAGAAATGACCCAAAATGGATGAATAATAGGCTCAAATATCTTTTAGGGCAGAAGAAAGGAATTTATAGGCGTATCAAAAGAGGTGAGGGTCATCTTACGAATCAGTATATTGACATTAAGAGGGACGTTAAAAAGGGGATAAGAAAAGCTAAGCGGGACTACGAAACTAAAGTTGCTAGGGATTCGAAAACTAACCCAAAAAGTTTTTTCCAGGTGTATAGAACAAAAGTTAGAGATAAGATAGGTCCCCTTAAAAATAATTATGGGTATCTTACTGACAATGAGAATGAAATGTGCTCTATTTTTAATAATTATTTTCTCTCGGTTTTCACTCAGGAAGACACTAATAATATCCCAAGAATTAGGTATTTTAGTGGGCCTGAAGAAGATAAATTATGTAGTATCACAGTCACTAGCGAAATGGTTATCAAACAGATAGACCGTTTGAAGCAAAATAAATCGCCAGGCCCTGATGAGCTTTTTTCAAGGGTTCTTAAGGAATGCAAAATTGAACTCTGTGAACCCTTAACTAACATTTTTAACCTATCTCTTCAAACAGGTGTAGTGTCTGATACATGGAAGATGGCTAATGTAATTCCTATTTTTAAAGCAGGGGACAAGTCGTTACCATCAAATTACCGCCCAATAAGTCTAACTTCAATTGTAGGCAAATTATTAGAGTCGATTATAGCTGATAACATAAGAAGCCATCTCGATAGGCATAATTTGATTAATGATACTCAACATGGATTCACCAGGGGCCGTTCCTGCCTAACTAATTTATTAACTTTTTTCAGTAAGGCTTTTGAGGCAGTTGATCATGATAAAGAATTCGATATTGTTTATTTGGATTTTAGTAAGGCTTTTGATAGAGTACCACATCAGAGACTGTTAAAGAAAGTGGCTGCTCACGGCATTGGAGGAAAAGTGTTTTCATGGATCGAGTCATGGCTCACCAATAGGAAGCAGAGGGTGTGCATTAATGGGGTTAAATCTGAGTGGGGATCTGTAACAAGTGGCGTTCCACAGGGATCGGTTTTGGGCCCGTTGTTGTTTATAATATATATAAATGACCTTGACGAGGGAATTACATAACATAAGAACATAAGAATGGAGGAACACTGCAGAAGGCCTACTGGCCCATACAAGGCAGGTCCTTATCAAAACCACCACTACCTAAGAATTTACTCCTGTACTCACGACACTAATCAAACCCAGCCCCTCCCACTCATATATTTGTCCAATCTCTTTTTAAAGCCACCCAAGGTCCTAGCCTCTATCATCCTACTCGGAAGATTGTTCCACGCATCTACAACTCTGTTCGAAAACCAGTACTTGCCTATGTCCTTTCTAAATCTAAATTTATCCAATTTAAATCCGTTATTTCTCGTTCTTACTTGGTTCGATATCCTCAGTATTTTATTAATATCTCCTTTGTTTATGCCCATCATCCACTTGTACACCTCGATGATATCTCCCCTCATTCTACGTCTCTCCAGAGAGTGGAGATTCAATGCTCTAAGTCTATCTTCATACGGGAGATTTCTTATACTGTAAATCATTTTAGTCATTCTTCTTTGTATGTTCTCCAATGAATCTATATCCATTCTGTAGTAAGGAGACCAAAACTGAGCTGCATAATCCAAATGAGGTCTCACTAGTGATGTATAGAGCTGTAAAATAACTTTTGGACTTCTGTTGCTTATACTTCTTGAAATAAATCCTAGTAATCTGTTAGCCTTATTGCGCACACTTAGGCACTGTTGTCTTGGCTTTAGATTTCTGCTTACCATGACTCCCAAGTCTTTTTCACATTCTGTATGATCAAGCTCAACTTCACCTAGTTTATAAATTCGAGGGATATTTTCATTACCAACGACAAGCACCTTACACTTGTCCACATTGAACTTCATCTGCCACTTTTCAGACCAAGACATTAATTTATCCAAATCCTCCTGGAGTTCACTGTTATCCTCCTCAGAATGAATTATACGGCCTATTTTTGTATCATCAGCAAATTTACTCATGTCACTTGCAATTCCTTCATCAAGGTCATTAATGTAAATTATGAACAACAATGGGCCCAAAACTGATCCTTGTGGAACTCCACTAGTGACAAATCCCCATTCAGATTTGACCCCATTAATGGAAACTCTCTGCTTTCTATTGGTAAGCCATGCCTCTGTCCATGCTAGAACTTTACCTCCTATACCATGAGCTGCCACCTTTCTTAAGAGTCTCTTGTGAGGTACTCTATCGAAGGCCTTACTGAAATCCAAGTAAACTATATCATATTCTTTATCACTGTCTACTGCCTCAAATGTTTTATTGAAAAACGTCAGTAAATTTGTCAGGCAGGAACGACCTCTCGTAAACCCATGCTGAGATTCATTAATCAAATTATGTTCTTCAAGGTGACTTCTGATAATATCAGCTATAATTGATTCTAATAATTTGCCTACTATAGACGTGAGGCTTATTGGACGGTAATTTGATGGAATGGACTTATCCCCTGATTTGAATATAGGAACTACATTAGCTATCTTCCACATCCCTGGCACAACACCAGTTAGGATGGACGTATTAAACACATTCGTTAATGGCTGACTAAGTTCCATTTTGCATTCCTTAAGTACCCTGGAAAACAACTCGTCGGGTCCCGGGGACTTATTTTGCTTCAGTTTATCTATCTGTTTGATAACCATATCCCTCGTGACAGTAATATTAGTTAATTTGAATTCTTCAGGAACTGAATAATTGTTAATTTCTGGAATCTCATTTACGTCTTCTTGTGTAAAGACTGACAAAAAATAGTCATTAAATAGAGAACACATTTCCAGTTCGTTATCCGTCAGCTGTCCATTCCCAATTTTCAGAGGTCCTACCTTTTCCCTCACCTTCGTCCTGTACACTTGAAAGAACCCTTTTGGATTAGTCTTTGATTCATTAGCAACCTTAATCTCATAGTCACGTTTAGCCTTTCTAATCCCCTTTTTACTTCTCTTTCAACTGAACATATTGGTCAATAAGGTTAACATCTCCTCTTTTGATGCGCCTATAAATTCCTCTTTTCTCCCCTAATAGATGTTTTAGCCTCCTGTTAATCCATTTGGGATCGTTATTATTTGACCTAAATTCTCTCTGGGGAATAAATATACTCTGTGCACGTTGTACATTATTAAGAAAAAATCATAAACGCAGATCCCATCGTAATCGTTAGCTAGATTACCCCAGTCGAGATTAGACAGGTGTTTCCTAAGTCCAATATAATCGGCAGAACGAAAATCAGGAACTTTTACCGAATTATCCCTATTCTCGTACTCCCATGTAATATTAAAAGTAATGGATTTGTGATCACTAGCTCCAAGCTCTTCAGTGATCTCCAGATTATTTACAAGAGTTTCTTTATTTGACAAGACTAGGTCGAGCAAATTATTACCTCTGGTAGGCTCCGTCACACACTGCTTCAGAAAACAGTCCTGAACTACTTCCATAAAGTCACTGGACTCCAGATTACCGGTCAAAGAAGTCCAGTCAATTTGACTAAAGTTAAAATCCCCTACTATCACTACGTTATTGTGCCTAGAAGCCCTAACAATTTCGTCCCAAAGAAGTCTCCCTCTATCGTGATCCAAGCCTGGAGGTCGGTATATTACACCTAGAATCAGTTTTTCTTGACCTTCTAGAAACTCTACCCAAACAGATTCTGTTAATGATCCATCTATTTTTAATCCTGTTTTTATGCAGCAATTTATATTTTCTCGTACATACAATGCAACTCCACCCCCTTTCCCATTATATCTATCTACATGGAACAACTTAAACCCCTGAATATGACACTCAGCAATCATATCCCGACTCTTGGTATTATACCATGTTTCAGTTATTGCAATGACATCAAAGTTCCTAGCACATGCTACCAAACGTAATTCATTAATTTTATTTCTGGCGCTTCGACAGTTACTAGTGATATGAGCAAATTCGCTGATGACACGAAGATAGGTAGGATAATCGATTCAGACGTAGATGTCACGGAACTTCAGGAGGATTTAGACAAACTCAATTCCTGGTCAGATAAATGGCAGATGCAGTTCAATATAGATAAATGCAAAGTTCTAAAGCTCGGGAATGTTCATAACCCTAGCACCTACCAGCTTAATAATGTTGAACTCAGCCGTACAGAATGCGAAAAGGATCTGGGGGTTATGGTAAGCAGCAACCTCAAACCAAGTCAGCAATGCCTAAGCGTAAGAAATAAAGCAAATAGATTACTGGGATTTATATCAAGAAGTGTAAGCAACGGAAAAATAAACACATAAGCAGTATAATGTGATCCTTTATTGACAACGTTTCGCCCACGCAGTGGGCTTTATCGAGTCACAGACAGATCTACCTGGAAAATGAGCAACATGGAGATATATATGGGGTACAGTCAGGTGGAGAATGCTGGGTCAGGTGGAGAAAGCTGCATGTGAGTCTTAAAAGTAGTGTGATAGTTAAAAACATAGTGTGACTTAAAGGACCTGCAGTGTACCTAGAACTCAAGAATGGTACACTGCAGGTCCTTTAAGTCACACTATGTTTTTAACTATCACACTACTTTTAAGACTCACATGCAGCTTTCTCCACCTGACCCAGCATTCTCCACCTGACTGTACCCCATATATCTCCATGTTGCTCATTTTCCAGGTAGATCTGTCTGTGACTCGATAAAGCCCACTGCGTGGGCGAAACGTTGTCAATAAAGGATCACATTATACTGCTTATGTGTTTATTTTTCCATTGTGTCGGTATTTTATACCATTTATTTCCAAAGTGTAAGCAACAGAAGTCCAGCGGTTATATTACAGCTTTATACATCATTAGTAAGGCCTCACCTAGATTATGCAGCTCAGTTCTGGTCTCCATTTTACAGAATGGATATAAATTCGTTAGAAAACATTCAGCGACGAATGACAAAGTTAATTCATAGCATTAGAAATCTTCCTTACGAAGAAAGATTGAAGACCCTTAAATTACATTCACTTGTAAGACGAAGAATGAGGGGAGACATGATCGAGGTATACAAGTGGAAAATGGGTATTAACAAAGGGGATATAAATAAGGTCTTGAGGATATCTCTCCAAGAGAGAACCCGCAATAATGGATTCAAGTTAGATAAGTTTAGATTTAGAAAGGATATAGGAAAGTATTGGTTTGGAAATAGGGTAGTTGATGAGTGGAACAGTCTGCCTAGTAGGGTTATTGAAGCTAGGACCTTGGGTAGTTTCAAATTTAGGTTGGATAAATTCATGAGTGAGAGGGGTTGGATTTGAGTGGGACTCGCACATGAGTAAATAGAATTATCAAAGCTTATTTCTTGGGTAGCATTGAAAATTAGATTGAGCAAGTGTTCTGTTAGTGGGACGGATTGTGAAGGACCTGCCTAGTATGGGCCAACAGGCCTGCTGCAGTGTTCCTCCTTTCTTATGTTCTTATGTTCTTATAAGCAGTATAATGTGATCCTTTATTGACAACGTTTCGCCCACGCAGTGGGCTTTATCGAGTCACAGACAGATCTACCTGGAAAATGAGAAACATGGAGATATATATAGGGTACAGTCAGGTGGAGAATGCTGGGTCAGGTGGAGAAAGCTGCATGTGAGTCTTAAAAGTAGTGTGATAGTTAAAAACATAGTGTGACTTAAAGGACCTGCAGTGTACCATTCTTGAGCTTTGGGCTCTCTGTCAATCTGAAGAAGATGTCCTCTCTTGAGCTACTCTACCAGCAGCTGAAGGAAGAACTGAGGGTAGCTAAGCTTGAGATACAGCGACTGACTGAGGAAAACAAGAGGATTCGTAGTAATCCTCCTGTTGAGAATCCTCAAGCCAGGAAAGGAACCTGGACAGTGGCTAAAACGCATGGGACAAAGTTAAGGCTCAAGAGGACGGGTGGAGAGGTAGAAACAACGAAGACCCAGGAGAATGTTGTGGAAACATCGAACCCATTCTCCGTGCTAACCGATGAATGTGAGTCGACTTCTGGGAGCGTCACGACGAAAGACACAAAGGAAGGTAAAAACATTGTTGTTGTTGGGGACAGTCAGGTTAGGTACATGGATAGGGCTTTCTGTTTGATTGATAGGAGTAGGAGACAGAGGGTTTGCTTTCCTGGGGCTGGGATGGAGGATATTGTTAGCCGTCTGGACGACATCATGAGAGGTAATGGGAGCAATCCTATTATCTGTCTCAGTGCTGGAGGCAACGATGTTGGCAGACGTAGGAGTGAGGACCTGACTAGCAGGTTTAGGTCAGCAATAGACATAATTAGGAAGAAGGGTGGGAACCCTGTCATATGTGGTATTTTGCCAAGGAGAGGAGTTGGAAATGAATGGCTGTCCAGGGCAATTGGTGTCAATTGCTGGCTGGACAAATACTGTAAGGAAAATTCAGTAACATTCATTGACAACTGGGACCTCTTCTATGGCAGAAATGACATGTATGCCAGGGATGGGGTTCACTTATCCAGGTCTGGGGTGGGGCACTGGCAACTGCAGTGGAGGGAGCTGTTAGGGCTTTAAACTAGAAATAGTTAGTGGTATGGGTTTTGGGGGAAAACAGAGAAGTCCCAGTGTAGTAATATTATAAGTTGTAGGAGAACTAGTAATAGGCAGAATAAGGTGGATAGTGGAAAGCTAGTGACACTAGATGACAAGGACAGTAATAGGTATAGTGGAAAAACAGAGATGAGCAGGAAGGGTAAAGAGAAAGGAGGGTCTCTAAATATATATTACACCAATAGTCGTAGTGCTAGGAATAAGATGGACGAGTTGAGATTAGTTGCAAGTACGGGTAATATTGATGTTTTTGCAATAACTGAGACATGGTTTAATATGAAAAATCGGGACTTGCCTGCCGAATGTCACATTCAGGGTTTTAAATTGTTCCAAGTAGACAGAAGTATCGGGAAAGGGGTGGGGTGGCACTCTATGTCCGTGATCATTTAAATTGTTGCATAAAAACGGGTATAAAGTCTGAATTAACACATACAGAGTCTGTCTGGATAGAATTTTCAGAGGGTGTGAAAAATTGATTTTAGGCGTGATTTACCGTCCTCCAAACTTCGATAGGGAACAAGGGAGACTACTTTGGGAGGAAATTGTTAAGGCCACAAGACACGATAACGTAGTAATTCTAGGGGACTTTAACTTTAGTCAGATTGATTGGAATTTCATGACAGGGAATTTAGAATCTAACGACTTTTTAGAAGTAGTTCAGGATTGCTTTTTGAAGCAGTTTGTAACAGAACCTACAAGGGGAAATAACCTACTTGACTTGGTTCTGGCAAGCAAGGAAACCCTTGTTAATAATTTAGAAATTACAGAGGAACTCGGCTCAAGCGACCACAAGTCAATTACCTTTAGCATTGAATGGATGTATGATAGTAGGGATAATTCAGTAATGGTCCCAGATTTTCGCTTAGCAGATTATAATGGACTTAGAGAACACTTATCAACTGTGGACTGGGGTGAAGAAGAGAGGTACCAATATGACAGTTTTCTTAACACTATACAGGCTGCCCAAAGATCATTTATCCCGTATAAAGAAATTAGATCAAGTAGAAACGACCCAAAATGGATGAATAATAGGCTCAAATATCTTTTAGGGCAGAAGAAAGGAATTTATAGGCGTATCAAAAGAGGTGAGGGTCATCTTATGAATCAGTATATTGACATTAAGAGGGACGTTAAAAAGGGAATAAGAAAAGCTAAGCGGGACTACGAAATTAAAGTTGCTAGGGATTCGAAAACTAACCCAAAAAGTTTTTTCCAGGTGTATAGAACAAAAGTTAGAGATAAGATAGGTCCCCTTAAAAATAATTATGGGTATCTTACTGACAAAGAGAATGAAATGTGCTCTATTTTTAATAATTATTTTCTCTCGGTTTTCACTCAGGAAGACACTAATAATATCCCAAGAATTAGGTATTTTAGTGGGCCTGAAGAAGATAAATTATGTAGTATCACAGTCACTAGCGAAATGGTTATCAAACAGATAGACCGTTTGAAGCAAAATAAATCGCCAGGCCCTGATGAGCTTTTTTCAAGGGTTCTTAAGGAATGCAAAATTGAACTCTGTGAACCCTTAACTAACATTTTTAACCTATCTCTTCAAACAGGTGTAGTGTCTGATACGTGGAAGATGGCTAATGTAATTCCTATTTTTAAAGCAGGGGACAAGTCGTTACCATCAAATTACCGCCCAATAAGTCTAACTTCAATTGTAGGCAAATTATTAGAGTCGATTATAGCTGATAACATAAGAAGCCATCTCGATAGGCATAATTTGATTAATGATACTCAACATGGATTCACCAGGGGCCGTTCCTGCCTAACTAATTTATTAACTTTTTCAGTAAGGCTTTTGAGGCAGTTGATCATGATAAAGAATTCGATATTGTTTATTTGGATTTTAGTAAGGCTTTTGATAGAGTACCACATCAGAGACTGTTAAAGAAAGTGGCTGCTCACGGCATTGGAGGAAAAGTGTTTTCATGGATCGAGTCATGGCTCACCAATAGGAAGCAGAGGGTGTGCATTAATGGGGTTAAATCTGAGTGGGGATCTGTAACAAGTGGCGTTCCACAGGGATCGGTTTTGGGCCCGTTGTTGTTTATAATATATATAAATGACCTTGACGAGGGAATTACTAGTGATATGAGCAAATTCGCTGATGACACGAAGATAGGTAGGATAATCGATTCAGACGTAGATGTCACGGAACTTCAGGAGGATTTAGACAAACTCAATTCCTGGTCAGAAAAATGGCAGATGCAGTTCAATGTAGATAAATGCAAAGTTCTAAAGCTCGGGAATGTTCATAACCCTAGCACCTACCAGCTTAATAATGTTGAACTCAGCAGTACAGAATGCGAAAAGGATCTGGGGGTTATGGTAAGCAGCAACCTCAAACCAAGTCAGCAATGCCTAAGCGTAAGAAATAAAGCAAATAGATTACTGGGATTTATATCAAGAAGTGTAAGCAACAGAAGTCCAGCGGTTATATTACAGCTTTATACATCATTAGTAAGGCCTCACCTAGATTATGCAGCTCAGTTCTGGTCTCCATTTTACAGAATGGATATAAATTCGTTAGAAAACATTCAGCGACGAATGACAAAGTTAATTCATAGCATTAGAAATCTTCCGTATGAAGAAAGATTGAAGACCCTTAAATTACATTCACTTGTAAGACGAAGAATGAGGGGAGACATGATCGAGGTATATAAGTGGAAGATGGGTATTAATAAGGGGGATATAAATAAGGTCTTGAGGATATCTCTCCAAGAGAGAACCCGCAATAATGGATTCAAATTGGATAAGTTTAGATTTAGAAAGGATATAGGAAAATATTGGTTTGGAAATAGGGTAGTTGATGAGTGGAACAGTCTGCCTAGTAGGGTCATTGAAGCTAGGACCTTGGGTAGTTTCAAATTTAGGTTGGATAAATTCATGAGTGAGAGGGGTTGGATTTGAGTGGGACTCGCACTTGAGTTAATAGAATCTTCAAAGCTTATTTCTTGGGTAGAATTGAAAATTAGGTTGGGCAATTATTGTTAGTGGGATGGATTGTGAAGGACCTGCCTAGTATGGGCCAACAGGCCTGCTGCAGTGTTCCTCCTTTCTTATGTTCTTATGTTCTTATGTTGAGTTCTAGGTGGGATAGCGTTGAAGAAGTTTCTTGGCAATAGGTTCAACTATGTTGTAGAAGCCGTTGTTCTGGTTGAAGTTGTTGGATATACAGATAAGTGATGATTCCAGGATTCTTCGGTATTGCGTGTTGTCTTCTCTGGCGATGAGTCTTGCGTTTCTGTAGTTGATTAAATGGTCTCAAGACTCATCGCCAGAGAAGACAACACGCAATACCGAAGAATCCTGGAATCATCACTCATCTGTATATCCAACAACTTCAACCAGAACAACGGCTTCTACAACATAGTTGAACCTATTGCCAAGAAACTTCTTCAACGCTATCCCACCTAGAACTCAAGAATGGTACACTGCAGGTCCTTTAAGTCACACTATGTTTTTAACTATCACACTACTTTTAAGACTCACATGCAGCTTTCTCCACCTGACCCAGCATTCTCCACCTGACTGTACCCTATATATATCTCCATGTTGCTCATTTTCCAGGTAGATCTGTCTGTGACTTGATAAAGCCCACTGCGTGGGCGAAACGTTGTCAATAAAGGATCACATTATACTGCTTATGTGTTTATTTTTCCATTGTGTCGGTATTTTATACCATTTATTTCAATAGTAACAGCAACAAGTGAGGGAAAAGAGGTGAAGTGTGTTGTGGACTGTGTGGTGTGTGTTGTTTGCTGTTGTGTTTTGTGCTGTGAGTAGTGAGCTGTGAGTTCGGCTACAAGCTGTGAATTTTGTTTTGTGTGTTCTGTGCTTTGTGTTGTGAGTTGTGTCGTATGTTCTGTGCTGGGTGATGTGAATTTTGTGTTACACGTTGTGTGTTGTATGTTATATATTGTCTACTCTGTGTTTTTTGTTTGTCATGTGTTGTTTTTGTGTGTTTGTCGTGTGTTGCATGTTATGTCGTATGTTGTGTGTTGTGAGTTATAAGCAGTGAGCTGTGTGCGCTGCGTTGTCTACTGTGTGTTGTATATTGCTTGCTGTGTGTGTTGTGTTGTTTACTTTGTATTTTATTTTCTGTGTTGTGTGGTGTGTGTGTATTTTGTGTTGTTTGTTGCATGCTGTGAATTGTTATTTATATGCTAGTCGTGTGTGCTGTGTTATGATTGTTGTATATTGTGTATATTGTGTTGTGTGGTATATGGTATGTTTTGAGCATTGTTTGTTATTGTATATTGTCTAATGAGTGATGTACGTTGTGTATTGTGTGCTGTGTTGTGAGTTGTGTACTCTGTATTGAGTTGCATGCTAAGTATTGTGCTTTGTGTAGTACATACTGTGGGTTGTATTGTGTTGAGATGTTTTTATGTGTTGTGTTGTATACCGTGTGTTGTGTGCTGTGTCTTGTATGTTGTTTATTTAGAGTTCCCTGTTGTGTTCTGTGTGTTGAGGATTACGCTCTGTTTGCCATATTCAATGTGCTGTGTGCGGTGTGTTGTGTGCTGTGTTATGTGTGTTGTGTTGTGTGTTCTTGCTGTTTCATGTGTTCTGTATGCTGTACTCTGCGGTGCTGGTGTTGCTGTGTGCTGTTTACTTTGCCCAGTGTTCTATTCTCAATTCTCAGTACTGTATTTTGTTTAATTTGTATTGTTTTGTGTACTATGTTGTGTTGTGCTGTATATTAAGTATTGTGCTGTGTACTATGTTGTGTTGTGTTTTGTGAGCACTGCACCGCGTGCTGTGTAATATTTACTGTGTGTGGCTGTTGATTTTATCCAGGGTGCTCTGTACTCCCTTAATTCTCACCTAATTATGGTTGCAGGGGCCGAGTCACAGCTCCTAGCCCCGTCTCTTCATTGATCGCTACTACGTTCACTCTCTCCCTGCTCTATGAGCTTTATCATACCTCTTCTTAAAGTTATGTATGGATCTTGCCTCCACTACATCACTCTTCAGACTACTCAACTTCCTGGCAACTCTATGACTGAAGAAATACTTCCTAACATCCCTTAGACTCATCTGAATCTTCAACTTCCAGTTGTGACCCCTTGTTGTTGTGTCCCATCTCTCTGGAATATCCTGTCCCTTTCCAGCTTGTCAATTCATCTCAGTATTTTATATGTTGTTATCATATCTTCCCCATCTCCCCTGTCCTCCAGTGTCGTCATGTCGATTTCCCTTAACCTCTCCTCATAGGACATGCCCCTTAGCTCTGGGACTAGTCTCGCTGCAAACCTTTGCACTTTTCCTAATTTATTGACGTGCTTGACAATTCGTGGGTTCCAAACTGGTTCTGCATACTCCAATATGGGTCTGACGTACACAGTGTACAGAGTCCTGAACCATTCCTTACTGAGATGTCGGAAAGCTATTCTTAGGATTGCTAGTCGCCCATATGCTGCAGCAGTTATTTGGTTGATGTGCGCCTCGGGAGATGTCCTCTGTATTATACTCACCGCAAGGTTCTTTTTCCTGAACGAGGTTTACAGTCTTTGGCCCCCTAGACTGTACTCTGTCTGCGGTCTTCTTTGCCTTTCCCAGATCTTCATGACTTTGCATTTGGTGGGGTTAAACTCTAGGAGCCAGTTTCTGGACCAAGTCTGCAGCCTGTCCAGATCCCTTTGTAGTCCTGCCTGATCCTCGTCCGACTGAATTCTCCTCATTAGTCTGCAAAGAGGGACAGTTCTGACCCTGTCCCTTCCTTCATGTCATTCACATACACCAGAAACAGCACCGGTCTTAGAACAGACCCCTCTGGAACCCCGCTCGTCAGGTTGCAGACCATGACTTGCTTTTGCCTTCCTGTCAGTTGTTCTCTGATCCACTGCAGTGCTTTTCCTGTTATACCTGCCTACTCCTCCACCCTTGGCTATAATCTTTTGTGTGGAACTGTGTCAAAAGCCTTTTTACAGTCCAAGTAGGTGTGTGACAAGATTTCCCTTCACTGAAACTGTGCTGGTTGTCGTGAATAAGCTCATTCCTTTTTAGGTGTTCCACCATCTTCTCTTGATAATATTCTCCATGACTTTGCTTACTCTACATGTCAGTGACACTGGTCTGCAGTTTAGTGCTGCGTGTCTATCTTCTTAAAAACTGAGACCGCATTTGCTGTCTTCCACACCTTAGGTAGTCACCCTTTTTTCGATATATGTGCTGAAGATTGTTGTCAGTGATACACAGAGCGCCTCTGCTTCCCCTCTCAGGACCCACGGAGAGATGTCTGGTCCAGTCGCTTTTGAGGTGTCTAGTTCACTTAGCAGACTCTTCACCTCCTCTTCAGTTGCATGTATTGTGTCCAACACTTGATGGTGCACCCCATCACTCCGGCTTTCTGGGGTTCTTTCTGTGTCCATTGTGAATATTTCTTGAAATCTCTTGTTGAGTTCTTCACATACTTTTCGGTCGTTTCTTGTGATCACTCCTCCTTCCTTCTTCAGCCTGATCACCTGGTCCTTGACTGTTGCTTTCCTCCTGATGTGACTGTACAACAGCTTCGGGTCAGACTTAGCTTTTGCTGCTATGTCCTTATCTGTGCATATTTATTTCTGGCTCTTGGACTAATCTTATTTTCCTGAGTCCTTTGCCTTCTACTCTTCTTTCATTCTCTAGTGCACTTAGTTTTGGCCTTTCTACACTTTTTGGTGATCCAAGGGCTCTCTCTGGCCTTCTCATTATTTTTGTTTTTCTTGGATACAAACCTCTCCTCCGCTTCCTTGCATATTGTTGTTAAATATTCCATCATATCATTTACGGATTTTCCTGCCAATTCCCTTTCCCACTGAACCTCGTGCAGGAAGTTCCTCATGCCTGTGTAATCACCTCTTTTGTAATCTGTCTTCATTCGTCCTTCCTTTCCTGCTTCCCTTTCCACTTTTAACTCTGCTATGTATTCGAAGCTCAGGACCACGTGATTACTAGCTCTGAGGGGCCTTTCAAATGTGATGTCCTCAATATCTGAACTACTCAAGGTGAATACTAAGTCCAGTCTTGCTGGTTCGTCCTCTCCTCTATTTCTAGTAGTGTTCTTAACGTCTTGATGCTTGAGGTTTTCCAGTACCACCTCCATCATCTTAGCCCTCCACGTATGTAAATTATGGAGAAGATTATCAGGAAAAGAGTGGTGGAGCACCTAGCAAGGTATGAGCATATCAACGACAACCAGCACGGTTTCAGGGGACGGAAAATCCTGGGTCACAAACCTACCCCCTTGTGGCTCCTGGTTTTCCCAGTGAATTTCCTTGTAATTGAAGTCACCCACAACCAGTAGCTTTGCCCTGCCAACATGGGCCCTTCTGGCCACTTCAGCCTCTGTGTCAGCCATCTCTCTATTACTCTCATCATATTCTTGTCTTCGCCTCCTGCTATTCTGTGGTGGGTCATATATTACTGCAGTCACCACCTTGACACCTCCATTCCAAAGTGTTCCTGTAATGTAGTCCCTTGCTTCTCCTCTGTCTCCCCTTGCCATCTCTGTCTACCCTTGCCATCTCCTCTGTCTTCCCTTGACATCTCGTCAGTCTCCCCTTGCCATCTTCTCAGTCTCCCTTTGCCATCTCCTCTGTCACCCCTTGCCATCTCCTCTGTCACCCCTTGCCATCTCCTCTGTCACCCCTTGCCATCTCCTCTGTCACCCCTTGCCATCTCATCTGTCACCCTTTGCCATCTCCTCTGTCTCCCCTTGCCATCTCCTCTGTCACCCCTTGCCATTTCCTCTGTCTCTCATTGCCATCTCCTCTGTCTCCCCTTGCCATCTTCTCTGTCACCCCTTGCCATCTCCTCTGTCACCCCTTGCCATCTCCTCTGTCACCCCTTGATATCTCATCTGTCTCCCTTGCCATCTCCTCTGTCTCCCTTGCCATCTCCTCTGTCTCCCTTGCCATCTCCTTTGTCTCCCTTGCTATCTCCTCTGTCTCCCTTGCCATCTCCTCTGTCTCCATTGCCATCTCCTCTGTCTCCCTTGCCATCTCCTCAAAACTGCATTTGTTTTTGATGAGCAGTGCAACTCCTCCTCTCTGTATGTGTGTGTTAGTTACCATTTTGTCCTAGGCACATGTCAATTAGACACTAGGCCTGTTGTATATATGTGTGTGTGTATGTGTATGTAAGGAAACACTTCGAAATGTTTCTGCCCCACCGGGAATTGAACCCGGCCCCTCCGTGCGTGAAGCAAGAGCTTTACCCACTAGGCCACCGGTGTGTGTGTGTGTGTGTGTGTGTGTACTCACCTAATTGTGCTTGCAAGGGTAGATTAATATCTCCTGGGCTACTAGGTCACTCTTCTTGCTCCATGAGCTTTATCATACCTCTTCTGTGTACTCACCTAGTTGTCGTTGCTCCTGGCCCAGCCTCTTCACTGGCCTCTACTGGGGGTCACTCTCCCCGCACCATCAGCTTTATCATACCTCTTCTTAAAGCTATGAATGGATCCTGCCTCCACTACATCGCTTCCCAAACTATTCCACTTCCCGACCACTCTGTGACTGAAGAAATACTTCCTAACATCCCTGTGATTCATCTGATTGTTCAACTTCCAACTGTGTCCCCTTGTTGCTGTGTCCCATCTCTGGAACATTCTGTCTCTGTCCACCTTGTCAATTCCTCTCAGTATTTTATATGTCGTTATCATGTCCTCCCCCCCTTTCTCTCCTGTCCTCCAGTGTCGTCAGGTCGATTTCCCTTAACCTCTCCTCGTAGGACATACCCCTTAGCTAAGGGACTAGTCTTGTTGCAAACCTTTGAACTTTCTCTAGTTTCTTTACGTGCTTGGCTAGGTGTGGATTCCAAACTGGTGCTGCATACTCCAGTATGGGTCTAACGTACACAGTGTACAGGGTCCTGAACGATTCCTTATTAGGATGTCGGAATGCTGTTCTTAGGTTTGCTAGGCGCCCGTATGCTGCAGCAGTTATTTGGTTGATGTGCACCTCTGGAGATGTGCCTGGTGTTATACTCACCCCAAGATCTTTTTCCTTGTGTGAGGTTTGTAGTCTCTGGCCCCCCTAGAGTGTACTCCATCTGCGGTCTTCTTTGGCCTTCCCCAATCTCCATGACTTTGCACTTGGTGGGGTTGAGCTCCAGGAGCCAATTTCTGGACCAGACTTGCAGCCTGTCCAAATCACATTGTAGTTCTGCCTGGTCCTCGTCCGATTGAATTCTTCTCATCAACTTCACATCATCTTCAAACAGGGACACTTCGGAGTCTATTCCTTCCGTCATGTCGTTCACAAATACCAGAAACAGTACCGGTCCTAGGACTGACCCCTGTGGAACCCCACTCGTCACCGGCACCCACTCTGACACCTCGCCACGTACCATGACTCGCTGCTGTCTTCCTGACAGGTATTTCCTGATCCATTGTAGTGCCTTCCCTGTTATCCCTGCCTGGTCCTCCAGCTATTGCACTAATCTCTTGTGTGGAATTGTGTCAAACGCCTTCTTACAGTCCAAGAAAATGCAAACTACCCACCCCTCTCTCTCTCTCTCTTGTCTTACTGCTGTCACCCTGTCATAGAGCTCCAGTAGGTTTGTGACACAGGATTTCCCGTCCATGAAACCGTGTTGGCCGTTGTTAATAAGCTCATTCCTTTCCAGGTGCTCCACCACTCTTCTCCTGATAATTTGTTCCATGACTTTGCATACTATACATGTCAGTGACACTGGTCTGTAGTTTAGTGCTACATGTCTGTCTCCTTTTTTAAAAATTGGGACTACATTTGCTGTCTTCCATATCTCAGGTAGTTGCCCTGTTTCGATAGAAGTGTTGAAGATTGTTGTTAGTGGTACACATAGCTCCTCTGCTCCCTCTCTCAGGACCCATGGAGAGATGTTATCCGGCCCCATCGCCTTTGAGGTATCTAGCTCACTTAGCAGCCTCTTCACTTCCTCCTCAGTTGTAAGTATTGTGTCCAGCATCTGATGGTGTACCCTACCTCTCCGCCTTTCTGGAGGCCCTTCTATCTCCTCTGTGAACACCTCTTTGAATCTCATGTTGAGCTCCTCACACACTTCGGTCATTTCTTGTGACCTCCCTCCTTCCTTCCTCAGCCTGATCTTCTGTGTATAGTTCTTTGAGGCTGAGGGAACGATTACCACATATTCTAGTCTGGTCCTTGACTGTTGTTCTCCTCCTGATGTGGCTGTACAACAGCTTTGGGTCAGATTTGTGTACTCACCTATTTGTGGTTACAGGGGTCGAGTCATAGCTCCTGGCCCCGCCTCTTCACTGATTGCTACTAGGTCCTCCCTCTCTCTGCTCCATGAGCTTTATCAAACTTCGTCTTAAAACTATGTATGGTGTGTGTGTTAGTTACCAGTTACCATTTTATCCTAGGCACATGTCGATTAGACACTATGCCTGTTGTATGTGTGTGTATGTGTAAGTGACCAATGAAGAGGCCCGCCTCTTCACTGGTCGCTACTGGGTCACTCTCCCAGCGCCATGAGCTTCATCATACCTCTTCTTAAAGCTATGATTGGAACCTGCCTCCACTACATCGCTTCCCAAACTATTCCACTTCCCGACCACTCTGTGACTGAAGAAATACTTCCTAACATCCCTGTGATTCATCTGAGTCTTCAACTTCCAACTGTGTCCCTTTGTTGTTGTGTCCCATCTCTGGAACAGTCTGTCTCTGTCCACCTTGTCAATTTCTCTCAGTATTTTATATGTCGTTATCATGTCCCACCTATCTCTCCTGTCCTTCAGTGTCGTCAGGTCGATTTCACTTAACCTCTCCTCGTAGGACATACCCTTTAACTCCAGGACTAGTCTTGTTGCAAACCTTTGCACTTTCTCTAGCTTCTTTACTTGCTTGGCTAGGTGTGGGTTCCAAACTGGTGCTGAATACTCCAGTATGGGCCTAACGTACACAGTGTACAGGGTCCTGAACGATTCCTTATTAAGATATCGGAATGCTGTTCTTAGGTTTGCTAGACGCTCGTATGCTGCAGCAGTTATTTGGTTGATGTGCGCCTCAGGAGATGTGCCTGGTGTTATACTCACCCCAAGATCTTTTTCCTTGATTGAGGTTTGTAGTCTCTGGCTCCCTAGACTGTATTCCGTCTGCGGTCTTCTTTGCCCTTACCCTATCTTCATAACTTTGTACTTGGTGGGGTTGAACTCCAGGAGCCAATTGCTGGACCAGGCTTGCAACCTGTCCAAATCCCTTTGTAGTTCTGCCTGGTCCTCGTCCGATTGAATTCTTCTCATCAACTTCACATAATCTGCAAACAGGGACACTTCGGAGTCTATTCCTTCCGTCATGTCGTTCACAAATACCAGAAACAGCACCGGTCCTAGGACTGACCCCTGTGGAACCCCACTCGTCACCGTGTGTGTGTTTGTGTGTGTGTGTGTGTGTGTGTGTGTGTGTGTGTGTGTGTACTCACCTAGTTGTGGTTGCAGGGGTCGAGTCATAGCTCCTGGATATGTATGTGTGTGTGTGTGTGTGTGTAGTGTATTCGGTTGCACTGTGAGTGATTGTACAGTATCCTGGGTGTGCTGTGTACATCTGTACAATGCATCCGGGATGTGCTGTGTGTGACTCTGCGGAGTATCCGGGATCTTGCTGTGAGGTCCTTACCCGTTATCCAGCCACTCAGTTAACCAGTCAGTCTGCCAGCAAGGCAGCCAGTTATCCAGCCACTCAGTTAACCAGTCAGTCTGCCAGCAAGGCAGCCAGTTATCCAGCCACTCAGTTAACCAGTCAATCTGCCAGCAAGGCAGCCAGTTATCCAGCCACTCAGTTAACCAGTCAGTCTGCCAGCAAGGCAGCCAGTTATCCAGCCACTCAGTTAACCAGTCAATCTGCCAGCAAGGCAGCCAGTTATCCAGCCACTCAGTTAACCAGTCAGTCTGCCAGCAAGGCAGCCAGTTATCCAGCCACTCAGTTAACCAGTCAATCTGCCAGCAAGGCAGCCAGTTATCCAGCCACTCAGTTAACCAGTCAGTCTGCCAGCAAGGCAGCCAGTTATCCAGCCACTCAGTTAACCAGTCAATCTGCCAGCAAGGCAGCCAGTTATCCAGCCACTCAGTTAACCAGTCAGTCTGCCAGCAAGGCAGCCAGTTATCCAGCCACTCAGTTAACCAGTCAGTCTGCCAGCAAGGCACCCAGTTATCCAGCCACTCAGTTAACCAGTCAGTCTGCCAGCAAGACAGCCAGTTATCCAGCCTGTCATTCGGTCACACCCTCAGCAGTACTTTCAATCAACAAGCGAGCTAACAGCCAGCTATCCAACAGGTACTGAGGCAGTCAATCACCCAGGCTACAAGCCAGCTAGCCAGCCAGTCAGGCAGTCAACCACCTGGGCTACAAGCCAGCTAGCCAGCCAGTCAGGCAGTCAACCATCCAGTCAAGTTGGATGCCAGCCAGCCTGTTAGAAATTATTGAGTCAGCCGGCCAGCCCAAGGCTTCCTTACCGGAGCCTCGCTGTTGATTATCCCATAACGAGAGAGAGTATCTGTAATTCCACGTAACTCCGGAGGTTGTCTGACAGATGGACGATATCATCGATATCGGTAAAGTTAAGAAATTATTATTTTTCGCCTTTTCTTAGCTGTAAGAAACAGAGGAAGAGAAGATGAACCAAGAAACAAACTTCGCATAAACGAAGATGCCGTAAGGCTTTCATATATTTTTTTTATTTGTGAATATTAAGTTTCAGTGGCAACAACTCTGTTAGTCAGATATCATTGTTCAAATTTAAATTTTTACTTTCTCATAATGGTAATATCCGTGATTTTTTTTAATTAAATAAAAAGAAGTATTGAAAAATTTGAAATTTAAAGACAACACAGTTACGTATATACGTAATGAAATCAAACCAATTAAACTCTAAGTTTGGTACAAAAAAAAAAAAGATTTTGATGAAACGAAACAACACTCAAATTATTACACATATTAAGAGGGAAGGAATAGACATTAATACAATTTGATTGAAACTTTATTGACAACGTTTCGCCCACACAGTGGCCTTTATTGAGTCACAAACAGATCTACCTGGATAAAAAGTACATGAGTATTTATAGGATTTAGTCAGGTGGAGAATGTTGGGTCTGGTGGAGAATGTTGGGTCAAGTAGAGAATGCTGGGTCAAGTGGAGAATGTTGGGTCAAGTGGAGAATGTTGGGTCAGGTGGAGAATGCTGGGTCAGGTAGAGAATGCTGGGTCAAGTGGAGAATGTTGGGTCAGGTGGAGAATGCTGGGTCAAGTGGAGAATGTTGGGTCAGGTAGAGAATGTTGGGTCAGGTAGAGAATGTTGGGTCAGGTGGAGAATGTTGGGTCAGGTAGAGAATGTTGGGTCAGGTGGAGAATGTTGGGTCAAGTGGAGAATGCTGGGTCAGGTGGAGAATGTTGGGTCAGGTGGAGAATGCTGGGTCAGGTGGAGAATGTTGGGTCAGGTGGAGAATGTTGGGTCAGGTAGAATGTTGGGTCAGGTGGAGAATGTTGGGTCAAGTGGAGAATGCTGGGTCAGGTGGAGAATGTTGGGTCAGGTGGAGAATGCTGGGTCAGGTGGAGAATGTTGGGTCAGGTGGAGAATGTTGGGTCAGGTAGAGAATGTTGGGTCAGGTGGAGAATGTTGGGTCAAGTGGAGAATGCTGGGTCAGGTGGAGAATGTTGGGTCAGGTGGAGAATGTTGGGTCAAGTGGAGAATGTTGGGTCAGGTGGAGAATGTTGGGTCAGGTGGAGAATGTTGGGTCAGGTGGAGAATGCTGGGTCAGGTGGAGAATGCTGGGTCAGGTGGAGAATGCTGGGTCAGGTGGAGAATGCTGGGTCAGGTGGAGAATGCTGGGTCAGGTGGAGAATGTTGGGTCAAGTGGAGAATGTTGGGTCAGGTGGAGAATGCTGGGTCAGGTGGAGAATGTTGGGTCAGGTGGAGAATGCTGGGTCAGGTGGAGAATGTTGGGTCAAGTGGAGAATGTTGGGTCAGGTAGAGAATGTTGGGTCAGGTAGAGAATGCTGGGTCAAGTGGAGAATGTTGGGTCAAGTGGAGAATGTTGGGTCAAGTGGAGAATGTTGGGTCAGGTGGAGAATGTTGGGTCAAGTGGAGAATGTTGGGTCAGGTGGAGAATGTTGGGTCAGGTAGAGAATGTTGGGTCAAGTGGAGAATGTTGGGTCAGGTGGAGAATGCTGGGTCAGGTGGAGAATGTTGGGTCAGGTAGAGAATGTTGGGTCAAGTGGAGAATGTTGGGTCAAGTGGAGAATGTTGGGTCAGGTGGAGAATGCTGGGTCAGGTGGAGAATGTTGGGTCAAGTGGAGAATGTTGGGTCAGGTAGAGAATGCTGGGTCAGGTGGAGAATGCTGGGTCAAGTGGAGAATGTTGGGTCAGGTAGAGAATGTTGGGTCAGGTAGAGAATGCTGGGTCAAGTGGAGAATGTTGGGTCAAGTGGAGAATGTTGGGTCAAGTGGAGAATGTTGGGCCAGGTGGAGAATGTTGGGTCAAGTGGAGAATGTTGGGTCAGGTGGAGAATGTTGGGTCAGGTGGAGAATGTTGGGTCAAGTGGAGAATGCTGGGTCAGGTGGAGAATGTTGGGTCAAGTGGAGAATGTTGGGTCAAGTGGAGAATGTTGGGTCAAGTGGAGAATGTTGGGTCAGGTGGAGAATGTTGGGTCAAGTGGAGAATGTTGGGTCAAGTGGAGAATGTTGGGTCAAGTGGAGAATGTTGGGTCAGGTGGAGAATGCTGGGTCAAGTGGAGAATGTTGGGTCAAGTGGAGAATGTTGGGTCAAGTGAAGAATGTTGGGTCAAGTGGAGAATGTTGGGTCAAGTGGAGAATGTTGGGTCAAGTGGAGAATGTTGGGTCAAGTGGAGAATGTTGGGTCAAGTGGAGAATGTTGGGTCAGGTGGAGAATGCTGGGTCAGGTGGAGAATGCTGGGTCAAGTGGAGAATGTTGGGTCAAGTGGAGAATGTTGGGTCAGGTAGAGAATGTTGGGTCAGGTGGAGAATGCTGGGTCAAGTGGAGAATGTTGGGTCAAGTGGAGAATGTTGGGTCAGGTAGAGAATGTTGGGTCAAGTGGAGAATGCTGGGTCAAGTGGAGAATGTTGGGTCAAGTGGAGAATGTTGGGTCAGGTGGAGAATGTTGGGTCAAGTGGAGAATGTTGAGTCAGGTGGAGAATGTTGGGTCAAGTGGAGAATGTTGGGTCAGGTGGAGAATGTTGAGTCAGGTGGAGAATGTTGAGTCAAGTGGAGAATGTTGGGTCAGGTGGAGAATGTTGAGTCAGGTGGAGAATGTTGGGTCAAGTGGAGAATGTTGGGTCAAGTGGAGAATGTTGAGTCAGGTGGAGAATGTTGGGTCAGGTGGAGAATGTTGGGTCAAGTAGAGAATGCTGGGTCAAGGGAGAATGTTTCACTTATCTACCCGTATCTCACCTATGGAATCTGTGCATGGGGATCAACAACGTTAAATCACCTTAGACCACTCATAACACAACAAAAGGCTGCAGTCAGAATGATAACAAATTCCCACTCTAGACAGCATACTCCACCAATATTCAAAAGGTCTCAAACTACTCCCTTAAAGAACATTCATACTTACTCTTGTGCCTACTACATATATAAAACTTTACACTCTAATATAAACCCTCTGCTCAAAACTCTCCTCACCAACTTTAATAGGACCCATGACCACAACACAAGACACAGATCACTTTTGATATACCCTGTGTTCATATCAACCTATGTAAAAATTCTATGCACATAAAGGCCCCCAGAATCTGGAATTCATTACCAGTAAATATTAAGATAATCTTGTCTGAAAATCAATTTAAGACTCAACTCAAAAACCACCTACTCACCCAAACTAAATGATCATACTATAAACTACTTTGAAAATGCTCATTGTTACTTTCCTATACGATAATCTCAATTATTAATAATATGTTACTATTATGTTACCCCCTACTCATATTATAAGTTAATGTCAAAAATGCTCAATGTTATTTTCCTTAAGATAATCTCCCAAATTTCCATATTATCATTCAAGAATCTTAACACCTGTAACAATCTAATATGTAATATCATTATATAATAATTTAAACAGTAAAATTTCATCATATTGTAATTTTGAAAATAATTTTTAACTAGAATAAACTCAATAAATTTCTCTAATATTAAGTACATAGTTTTTAAGAACTAGAATAAGCTGCCCTAATGCCATGGCATGTCAGTGGCCTCCTTGCACTCAATTTCCATTGTAACTACCGATACCCATGTAATCTGCAATGAAATAAAATTTGTTTGTTTGTTTGTATATTAAGGTGCTAGAACTACATTATTAATATCTAACGTTGCCTCAATAATCCTACTATTAGTTTCTTACTGTACAAACTTGCCTAGGTGTCTAGGAGAATAAATCTATCAATTAAAATGTACACAATCTTACCTTCAGTCAACTTGAATGTCTATGTTTGTTTTGGTTGGGTGTGTGGGTTTATAAACTCCGAGGGCCGATCCATGGTATGTTTAGGGCTCCTAACGACTCACTTACCCTGTGGAACTTGTGTGACTCAAAAGTTTCACATCTCCCTTCAGTTCTCATGAACTACAGGGCACTCTCCCAGCTTTCTTCCTGTTCTTCTCCTGGGGAGGATAACATAACTTATTCATTCTTACCATCTACCCCCTCTTGTACAGATGCCATGCTGGAGGTTTTCAATGCCAGCTGGTCTCAAGGGAGTTTTCCCGATGCGTGGAAGCACTCTCTCCTGGTTCCGATTTTGAAGTTAGGCAAAGATAATACCTAACCAGACTCTTACCGACCCATTGCTTTACTGCCCTGTTTGGGTAAAGTGTTTGAAAGACTGGTGACCACCCGTCTCTCATGGTGGACTGAGGAACATGGCCTCTTACCTGAAAACCAGAGTGGCTTCTGTGAGGGTCGATCCCCCCTCGATTCTTTGCTTCAATTTGTGCAGTTAGTGCACAGTACTTGCTCCCATCCTATTCCTCATCCTCATATCAGACATTGACAGGGATATAAGCCACAGTGCTGTGTCTTCCTTTGCAGATGACACCCGATCTGGATGATAGTGTCCACCGTTGAAGAAAACTGCAAGACTCCAAGCAGACATAAACCAAATCTTTAAATGGGCTGCAGAAAACAATATGAAGTTCAATGATGAGAAATTTCAATTACTCAGATACGGAAAACGTGAAGAAATTAAAATCTCATCCAACCACACAATAGAGCGAAAAACTAATGTCAAAGACCTGGGAGTGATCATGTCAGAGGACCTCACCTTCAAGAACCATAACAAAGTAGAATTGCATCATCGGAAAATGACAGAATGGATAAGAGAACCTTCAAAACCAGGGATGCCAAGCCCATGTTGACACTTACAGATCGCTTGTTCTATCTAGGCTGGAATATTGTTGCACACTAACTGCACCTTTGAAGGCGGGTGAAATTGCTGACCTTGAAAATTGCAGAGAACCTTCACCGCACGCATAAGTGCGATAAACCACCTCAACTACTGGGAGCACTTGAAGTTCCTAAACCTGTACTCTCTAGAATGCAGGCGGGAGAGATACATTATTATATACACATGGAAAATTCTCGAGGCTTAGTACCAAACTTGCACACAAAAATCACTCCCTACGAAAGCAAAAGACTTGGCAGGCGATGTAACATCCCCCAATGAAGAGCAGGTGCCACTAGCACGTTGAGAGACAACACAATAAGTATCAGGGGCCCAAGATTGTTCAACTGCCTCCCAGCATACATCAGGGGGATTACCAACAAACCCCTGGCTGTCTTCAAGCAGGCACTGGACAGGCACCTGAAGTCGGTACCTGACCAGCCAGGCTGTGGTTCATACGTTGGACTGCGTGCGGCCAGCAGTAACAGCCTGGTTGATCAGGCTCTGGTCCAACATGAGGCCTGGTCACAGACCGGACCGCGTGGGCGTTGACCCCTGGAATTCTCTCCAGGTAGACTCCATGTAGTGCATACTTCATTCGAAAGCTGGGAGTTCCTTCTGGCTGCCTTTTTGGATCTGCGTGGATCATTTGATTCTGCATCCCACATGGCGATACTTTTTAAGCTAGCTCGCATGGGGCTTGCAGGAGCCCTCCTCTGTTGGATGTGCAACTTTTTACAAGGGCAAACCTTCCGGGTTGCAGTAGGTGGCACGATGTCCTCACCCCGTCCTATATACCGGGGAGTGCCCCAGGGATCCGTTCTTAGTCCTCTCCTTTTTTTCTGTATTAATGTTGGATCTCCCTTCCATACAGGGCGTGCATACCCTGGTGTATGCAGATGATGTAGCCCTTTTGTTGTATGGTGCCACTACTTTGCTGGCTGCACAAAAAAACCTTCATCATGCCCTACAGTGCATAACATCATGGGCTGCCACCTGGGGTTTGGAGGTTAGTGTCGCCAAGTCCCGGCTCTTATGTTTTACTAGACGACGCCTCTCTACTCTTCCATCTGTTTCATTGAGTCAAACACCACTCCCTTTGGTCTCTTCTCATAGATGGTTGGGTGTCACTTTGGATGCACCACTCTTGACATGGAGGAAACACATAATAGCCCTCCACCTCTCATGTGCACGCCACACTGCACTCATGCGCCAGATCTCTGGCACTAAGTGGGGGCGGATCGAGACCTCCTCTTTAAATTTTATACAGCTATGGTTTGCAGCAAACTCACCTATGCGAGGAGGTGTATGGCTCGCTTCTTCCTCCTCTCTTCACCGCCTGGATATTCTCCAGAATTCGGCCATCTGCAGTATGCTAGGGGCGTTTCCCTCTATTCCCATTGCAGCCTTGGAAGCAGAGTCTGGGATAGTCCCCCTCTCGTCAATGAGAATGGCAAGGAACTGCTTACGGCTCCATCATATGGCCTCTCTGCCTTGTACTCATCCATGCTGCCTCTCCCCACGAGTGTGGGAGGCAGCCTCCGTCCCCCCCGTTTGGTTCAGCTTTCCTTGTGGCAGGGCCCAATGTTCCTTGACCTACCTTTCCTCCCTGCCAGTGGTGACTCCCCTCTCCACTTCCCGGTCCCTCCCTGGATGGCCCTGACACAGTACATCCACCTGGATTGGCCTTCTAGGAACAGGAAACTCCCCCAGATAGCTGCAATTCTCTTTGAAGAGTTTCGTGCTGTCACATATGGTTCTTCCTTCTCCATCTACACGGACGGCTCAGCATGAAATTCCCCCCCTTCTACTTCTTCTGCTGCATTCTTTGCTGATCTTTCTGTGTGTCAAACTTGGCGGTTAGACCCGCTCACTCGGTCCAAAGCAGGAGAGCTCTTCGCCATTCATCAGGCCTTGGTTTTGTCCTTGCTCACCTCCCTCATCAGCCTTTGGTTCTCTTCTATGATTCCCAATTTTCCCCTAGCACTTTTGTGTTCTGACCGTCCACGGTCCCTACGCGTCCTTGTCCGACAGACGCAGTCTCTTATCCTACGTTTTTGCGAAGTCCAGGTTGGAGCATCTCCCTTCAGTGGGTACCTGCCCATGTTGGCATTCCGGGGCAATGAAGTGGCCCATCGTGCAGCCTCCCTCGCACATGCACTTCCTACCATTACCTCTCTTGCACTGGGCCGGGATTTCACAAGGACTGTTTGGAAGGAAATCCGTCATTTGTGGCAGAAGGAACTGGTACGCTCCCTCTCTACTTCGGCACTGAGTTCTGTCCGATCTTTCAATGGTCCCTGCCCTTGGGCTCGCCATCCCAATCGCTCAGTGGATGTTGCACTGACTCGCCTCCGGGTTGGGCACTCACGACTGGCGGCTCATCTGCACCGCCTTCGATTGATGGACTCTCCGTACTGCCCGTGGTGTCCCTCACAGCCTGAGACGGTGGAACACTTCCTACTGTGGTGCCCGCATTATCACTCTGCACGGACTGTTCTCCGTGCGGCCTTGCACATGTTTGGGGTGCAATCTTTAACCCTCTCTCTCCTTCTTAATGGGGAGGGGTTTGATCCTCCAGACCGTCAGGAAATATTGGCCTGTACCTGCACATTCTTGCTGGCTTCAGGGCGCATTAAGGACATATAATACGCAGTTCTTAGTCTAACATCCTTCCACTTTGGTCGGGTTCCTTCTCCGAGCGTTGGACGGCAGGGGCTCGATACAGCGTATGCTGTCAGTGGCCCTATAAAACCCCAACAAAGAAGAAGAAGAAGAAGAAACTTAATAATTGGGCCTTTATCTTGACTTTTTTGTGATAGACTTTGAATAAGAGTGAGGATCCTGCCTTGATAATGTCACATAAGGGTCAGGAAAGTGATGGTAAGGAGGTTAAGAAGAATATCACAAGACTCAAAATTCCCGGAGTTGCCAAAATTCAAGTTCGTGATAAACTTAAAGCTAGTGTGAAGCCTTTTTAAATTGTCAGTGAATTTGGGTTGAAATAGAGCACCATTATGAAGATAAAGTACGACGAGACGGTTATAAGAGGCGGAGGTACAGTGGGAAATGGTGGTGGTCCAGTTAAGCAGGAAACAGCGTGTTCCTGTTCCTCGGATCATCATCATCGGGTCTATGAACATACAAATCCTCGTACACAAAGTAAGTACATGAATTATACTATACACTTAATGTCATACAGGTAGTATTGTTTATACAAGTGTAAGAGTATATAGCATTTGTTAGAGAAGAGGCGGGGCCAGGAGCTGTGACTCGACTCCTGCAACCACATGTACGTGACCACCTTATTGTACATGTAATCGTAGTTAACTGCATAAGAAATTCTACTTAGTAGTTTGTGTCTAATTCTTAAGTATTATAATCATGGGGAAACGCTAAACCTGTAGTGAATATACAGCGCCTGTGGGGAAGGGTGGAAGGTATTCAGGCTCAATTCAGGGAACTGAAGCACAGATCCAATTCCTCAGATCAAGAGCCCTTCACCAGCATCAAGGAACCTCCCTCGAGAGGAATTTTAAGTAGCCTTTGAAGCATTATAAATCTTTTATGACTGTCAGTGTTTCAGTACACGTCAACTACATTGTTTTTTATGCCACGTAAAGTTTATTTAGGTACGGCTACACAAGAACAATTATCATACAAATTTCAAGGACCCCAGTGGAATTAAGTCACTATGTCTGGCTTTTTTTTAGTTATCTTGGGTTATTTCCACTATGTATGATAATTGTACTTATGTGTATCTATACCTAAATAAACTTACTTAAATATTTTTTTTCACTTAGGATAACCCAAAAAAAAGTCAGTGACATTTCCATTGGGTCCTTGAAACTGAATTTGAATATATCGCTGTTGACAAGATAAGATAAGATTTTGTTCAGATTTTTAACCCCAGAGGGTTAGCTAACCAGGATAACCCAAGAAAGGCAGTGCATCATCGAGGGACTGTCTGTCTTATTTCCATTGGGGTCTTCAATCTTGTCCCCCAGGATGCGACCCACAGGGCCCTGCTGGCAGAGTGAAGGTATGTGCAACACCATGCAATTGTTATTCATTGTTAAAGCAGCCTGGTGGTTTGGGTGGTAGCATCCTCAGCTCACACACTGAGCATGAGTGAAGTGTTGGGCATGTTTCTTTGCACCTGCTGCCCCTCTTCACCTAGCAGTATGTAGGTAGCTACCTGGGTGTTAGTCGACTGTTGTGGGTGCGCATCCTGAGGGAGACGATTAGGGAGCCCAGTAGAAATAGTCCCCGATAATGCACTAACTTTAATTGGTTATCCTAGGTTTCTAATCCTCCAGAGTTAAAAATCTGAATAAAATCCTATCTTCTTATCTATTCTTAAATTTTGCGTGTGTGTGTTTACCTCACAAATGTGAGAAAGCTTGGGATTTTCTCCTCAAGGAAGTAATTTAATGCTGTTGCAACACTCTTGATCCAAGGAATTGGATGTGACCACCCCTATCTGAAGTCTACCTGGAGTGTATTCCAAGGTTCAATGCCCCCACATCCCAGTCCTTGATCAGGCCTCTCGGTGGATCAGGGCCTGATCAACCATTTTGTTACTGTTGGCCACTTGTAGTCCAGCGTACGAACCACAGCCCTGCTGATCAGGTACTGACTTTAGGTATCTGTTCAGATCCCTCCTGAAGGCAGCCAGGAGTCTATTGGTAATTGCCCTCATGCCTGGTAGGAGACTGTTGAACAGTCGGGCCCCACACACTTATTGTGTTTTCTCTTAGTGTACTAATGGCACCCCATCTTTTCACTGGGGGTATATTGCACTGTCTTGTCAGTCTTTTGGTTTTGTATTGAATGATTTCTGTGTGCAGATTTGGGAGCAGTCCCTCTAGGATTTTCCACATGTAGATTATGTTGTATCTCTCTCACCTGTGCTCCAGTGAGTATAAATCAAGAGACTCAACGCGATCCCAGTAATTAAGGGGTTTGACTGAGCTTATATGTGTAGTAAAGATTCTCTGTACGTTTTCTAGATCTGCGTTTTCACCTGCCTTGATTGAATCAAACCTGATTGCCTTCCATTCCCAGGTCCTATATGTATATGACCCCTGTAGGTTTAGCACTTTCCCTAAACATAATAATAGTGATCTCATCAAAGTTCTCCGGTCACTGATTAGTCTGGAGAAGTCTCAGACATTTTCCTGTTAGCAGAGAGTTCTCTAATGGAGCCTCTCCTCACTTAGCAACTTACTCGTTTACCAATGACTCAGACTTATGACAGGCTCTCTGACCAGTATGCATACCTAAATAATGTATATTAGAGCCGATTTTTCCTCTATTCTGTTTATTACAATATACAGTACACTATTGTGTATGGTCACAGACTGAGCCGCGGAGCGTTGACCCCCGGAACCCTCTCCAGGTATACTACTGTATAAACATTTAAAAATATACTAAAAATGTTATAAATGGTTCAAAGGTGACATTAAAACAATATCAAATGGTTGACACAAAGCCACTACCATTATAGTATGCTCCTTGCTTAGTTATGAATTTGTTTACCGACATGGTCTTAGGAACGGAACTCCGTTGTTAAGTGAGGATAGGCTGCATAACAGTAGATTAAATATATCATTAAGTTTGTAGTTTATAGGCACAAATTTTTTTTACACTAGATGTGATTCAATTGAAGGCATAACATTATGTATACAATAAGTCCTCACTTAACTTTGTTGATAGGTTATTGGAAACTGCTACTTTAAGCAAAATAATATACAGTGGACCCCCGAGTTTCGTAAGGTTCTTACTTGTAAACATCGTGTTTCGTAAGCTTTTACAATTTCGAGAATCGTAAAACCGCTCGTGTTTCGTAACGTATTAGACCTGTCCGCCTGCTCCGCGCCTCGCGGGACGCAGGACGCCGCCAGTGAAGCGTTGTTTACCATTGAGAGAACATTACCCAGCGCCTCTTTCAAACATTCACACTACATTTGGTGTTTTTTTTGGTGCTTTAGTGATTGTCACTGTGAAATAAGTCACCATGGGTCCAAAGAAGCTTCCTAGTGGCACCCCTGTGGTAAAGAAAGTGAGGAACACCATCGAACTGAAGAAAGAGATTACAGAAAAATATGAGAGTGGCGTACGTCTGAGTGATCTTGCCAGGATGTACAACAAAACCCCTTCTACTATCGGCTCTATCCTGGCAAAGAGAAATGAGATCAAGGAAGCTAATGTTGCAAAAGGGGTTGATATGTTAACGAAAAATAGATCGAAAACAGTGGATGAGGTTTAGAAGTTGTTGTTGGTGTGGATCCATGAAAAACAGAGAGCGGGTAATAGTGTTTCCATGGCGATAATTTGTGAAAAGGCAAGGAAGTTGCACGCAGATCTTGTCAAGACAATGCCTGCAACTAGTGGTGAGGCAAGTGATTTTAAAGCCAGCAAAGGCTGGTTTGACAGGTTTAAGAAACGTAGTGGCATACACAGTGTTGTGAGACATGGTGAGGCAGCCAGCTCAGACAAACGTGCAGCTGAAAAATTTGTGCATGAATTCCAGGGGTTCGTAGAGGCTGAACAATTCCTCCCCCAACAAGTGTTTAACTGTGATGAAACAGGCCTGTTTTGGAAGAAAATGCCCAACAGGACCTACATTACTCAGGAGGAAAAGGCACAGCCAGGACATAAGCCTATGAAAGACAGGCTAACTCTCATGTTTTGTTCTAATGCTAGTGGGGATTTTAAAGTGAAGCCTTTACTGGTGTATCACTATAAAAATCCCAGACCCTTCAAGAATCACAGTGTTGACAAGAATAATTTGTGTGTGCATTGGAAGGCTAACACCAAGGCATGGGTCACTACGGAGATTTTCAAGGAATGGGTGACTGGAGTGTTTGGCCCTACTGTGAAGAAATACCTCTTGGAAAAGAAATTGCCACTCAAGTGCCTCCTGATACTGGACAATGCTCCTGCTCACCCTCACAACTTGCAAGTGTGTTTGTCTGACAAGTTTAATTTCATCAGAGTGAAGTTCTTGCCTCCTAACACCACTCCTCTCCTCCAGCCCATGGACCAGCAGTTCATTTCCAACTTCAAGAAACTGTACACCAAAGCACTGTTTGAAAAGTGCTTTGAAGTGACCTCGGACACTGAGTTGACCCTAAGAGAGTTCTGGAAAGATCACTTCAACATTGTGAATGCATACGCCTTATAGGTAAGGCTTGGGAGGGAGTGACTTCCAGGACTTTGAACTCTGCTTGGAGACCATTGTGGCCAGGTTGTGTCCAACAGAGGGATTTTGAAGGATTTGAGGCTGACCCTGACCTTGACCCTGACGACCCTGTGCCTGTTGTGGACTCTATTGTGGCATTGGGGAACAACCTGGGGTTGGAGGTGAGTGGTGAGGATGTGGAAGAGTTGGTGGAGGCCCACAGGGTAGAGCTAACAACTGAAGAGCTGCAAGAGCTTCATCTGGAACAGCAACAGACAACAGCTGGGGTTATTGCTTCAAAGGAGGAGGGTGAGAGACAGAAGGAGGTGCCCTCTTCAGTGCTTAAGGAGATGTGTACAAAGTGGAATGAGTTGCAGACATTTGTTGAAAGACACCACCCTGAGCAAGCTGAAATGAGCCTTCTGTGCAGCCACTTCAGTGACAGAGCCATGTTGCACTTCAGGAAAGTGTTGAAGGGTCGCCAGAAACAGAGGACTCTGGACAGTTACTTCACCAGGCAGGGGTTTGGTGACTCTCAAGCTGGTCCTAGTGGCATTAAAAGACCAAGAAGGGAAGTAACCCCAGAGAGGGACTTGTTACCTGAAGTCCTTTTGGAGGGGGATTCCCCTTCCAACCACTAACTCCCTGCCCCTTTCAGCAACTCTACCTTCCAGATGCCTGCAACTCTTCAATAAAGGTAAGTAAATGTATATATATATATATTGTTTTTAATTTAGCATGTGAATATTTTTTTGTGGAACGGATTAATTGTATTTACATTATTTCTTATGGGAAATAATGGTTCGAATTTCGTAAACTTCGTGTTAAGTACTAGCTCCTGGAACGGATTAATTACGATACTCGGGGGTCCACTGTATAATGGAACCAGTTTTTCCATTTGCTAATTGATATAAACAAAACTTCTAGTTTTGTTTCTAATGCCACACTTTTTCTCTGTTTTTATGTGGGCACAGACATAAGAGGTGCACAGTGCATCTTTAGCACTCATTGCAACAGGGTTAAATCAAGGAATAAGTGTTTGCAAAGTGAAAATTGTATGGAACACCTCCTACCACCACACAGTTCAAAATCAAATAATAATAAATATGGCGGGCTCACTGAGTGCTTTCATACTGCATCATTTATTGTCATGCATTTGTATGATTATTGTATTCTTTATGAATTTTTATTTTACAATAATTTGTATTCATTGTATTCATATAATTTTTTTCCTCATCAGCATTATAATGAAATGACTTTGAACAGAACAATATTTTTTGAGGATCTGTTGTAGGTATTTAAGGTCATTAAATGTATAGAAATAAGCATTTAATGAATGAACAGTGGACCCCCGAGTTACGAGCACCTCAGAAATCGTACAATTATGTAAGTGTAATATTGTAAGTGCTTTTGTAAGTGTATTTTTGGGGGTCTGAAATGGACTAACCTACTTGACATTATTTGTTAAGGGAGAAAATTTGTTTGGTAATGGCACTTGAGCAGCCTTCTGGAATGAATTATGCTCGTAACTCGGGGGTCCATTGTATATGTAAGTAGATTAAATACAGTCTCTCCTCACTTAACGATGGAGATAGGGGCCTAAGACCCTGTCAGTAAACGATTTCGTCGCTAATTGAGGAATCACCCTTTACTGACACTTCAAGTTTCACCACCCAAAATTAAAACATTCAGTTTTATGTTTGCTGGGAAATTCCTTTCACTCTGTGTATTATTAACGGTAATACAACATGAAATAGGTCAATGACTTACTTCCGAGATATTCCAGGAAACACCTGCATAGCTGATTACTTGGGATTTTTTTTTTTTTTAAATCACACTTTTTTCAGTCTTTGCATAGGGTAAGAGTGATCTTCTATAGTTACCCTTCACGCGTGTAACGTTTTCTCGGTCACTTTTTTTTTTTCATCCTCCGCCCTCCACCCTTCAATACCTCTTTACATAATGTCAGTTTTTGTCATGCTTCTACGTTATTTATGTTATACAGTGGACCCCTGAGTATCGTAATTAATCCGTTCCAGGAGCTAGTACTTAACACGAAGTTTACGAAATTCGAACCATTATTTCCCGTAAGAAATAATGTAAATACAATTAATCCGTTCCACAAAAAAATATTCACATATAAAATAATTAAAAACAATATATATATATACATTTACTTACCTTTATTGAAGAGTTGCAGGCATCTGGAAGATAGAATAATGAGTAATGAAGGTCCTCTTGGGCATTTTCTTCCAAAACAGGCCTGTTTCATCACAATTAAACACTTGTTGGGGAGGAATTCTTCAGCCTCTACGAAGAAAAATCCCCACTCCCTGCATGCCTGCTACACTCCCTGCATGCCTGCTACACTCCCTGCATGAATGCTACACTCCCTGCATGCCTGCTACACTCCTTGCATGAATGCTACACTCCCTGCATGAATGCTACACTCCCTGCATGCCTGCTACACTCCCTGCATGCCTGCTACACTCCCTGCATGTCTGCTACACTCCCTGCATGAAAGCTACACTCCCTGCATGCCTGCTAAACTCCCTGCATCAATGCTAAACTCCCTGCATCAATGCTAAACTCCCTGCATGCCTGCTACACTCCCTGCATGCCTGCTACACTCCCTGCATGCCTGGTACACTCCCTGCATGCCTGGTACACTCCCTGCATGAATGCTACACTCCCTGCATGCCTGCTACACTCCCTGCATGCCTGCTACACTCCCTGCATGCCTGCTACACTCCCTGCATGCCTGCTACACTCCCTGCATGCCTGCTACACTCTCTGCATGCCTGCTACACTCCCTGCATGCCTGCTACACTCCCTGCATGAATGCTACACTCCCTGCATGAATGCTACACTCCCTCCATGAATGCTTAACTCCCTGCATGAATGCTACACTCCCTGCATACCTGCTAAACTCCCTGCATGGCTGCTACACTCCCTGCATGAATGCTAAACTCCCTGCATGAATGCTAAACTCCCTGCATGAATGCTACACTCCCTGCATGAATGCTACACTCCCTGCATGCCTGCTAAACTCCCTGCATGCCTGCTACACTCCCTGCATGAATGCTACACTCCCTGCATGAATGCTACACTCCCTCCATGAATGCTACCACAGGGGTGCCACTAGGAAGCTTCTTTGGACCCATGGTGACTTATTTCAGTGACAATCACTAAAGCACCAAAAAAAAAACACTAAATGTAGTGTGAATGCTTGAAAGAGCACGCTAGGTAATGTTCTCTCAATGGTAAACAACGCTTCACTGGCGGCGTCCTGCGTCTCGCGCAGGCGCGGAGCAGGCAGACAGGTCTAATACGTTACGAAACACGAGCGGTTTTACGATTCTCGAAATCGTAAAAAGCTTACGAAACACGATGTTTACGAAGTAAGAACCTTACGAAACTCGGGGGTCCACTGTACCTAATATTATTCTGGAATAAATATGATAGGTAGATAATATTTATTGATAGTAATAGTATAATTATACAATATTTTATAGTGGGATGAAGTGTTATGAGTTACTGAGACACTGCTGCTTCTCCCTTTGTTATGATGCCAATTGCTGAATTAAATATGTATACAGTGGTCCCTCAGTTTTCGCCGAAAATTTGTTCCAGAATGCTGCTCAAGTGCCATTACTGAACGAATTTACTTCCTTAAGAAATAATGTCACATAGGTTAGTCTATTTCAGACCCCCAAAAATACACTTGCAACACCACTTACGAAAATACACTTACATAAATGTTCGAGTCTTGAGATGCACGAAAACCGAGGGACCACTGTACATATTAGAAAAAAAATAAAAATGAAACTCCAACTTGATAACTTTATTTTAATTTGCATAACTCTTATATATGTATTAAAGAAAACAATAAAAAAGTAAAATACACATACAACGAGTTAAGCTTACAGAAAAATACATTAAATTCACCATCTAACATCGTTACGAAGTGGGAGGAGCTAAATGAGAGAGGGAGGCATACTGTAGCATTCAGTGTCTTGTGAGTCGTCATGGGTGTTGGATGTTAGCCGTGGCGCTAATAAAATGTTGTGTAATTACTCTAATATTAGTAATAAAGGTTATCTATCTATTACATTTATTCCAAATTTATATCAGAAACACGATAAATACCCTAGAACTGTAATAAAGATGCTGAAATGAATAATATATGCCATATTATGTGAGTGGAGTAGAGGTGGAAGCTGCCACTCTGGGATTAGATACATTGTTTACATCAGGGGAAACATGCCTAGATCACTCTTGTCATCAGAAAAAATGCAAAAATAGATTTTATTATTATTATTATTATTATTTATAATAATTTACAATAATAATAATAATAAATAATTAATAATAATAATATTGGTGATAATAATAATAACAATCGCTCTGGAGTGCTTAATGTCAGCTACCAAACCTATACGAAATACGTTTGACATTTACAGCGCCTCAGAGTGATTATTAATTATAATATTTTATTATTATTATTATTATTATTATTATTATTATTATTATTATTATTATTATTATTATCACCATCAACATACCTTGTTCACTGAGTATAATAATTTCTTAAGCTGCCACAAGAGACAAAATGTCAACACACAGACGAACACCAGCTGATCCCTTGACTGTGTACTTTAAGTAAGTAAGTTTATTCAGGTATACACAAATACAGTTACATAGATTATCATGCATAGCAGCATATGTGTAGAGAACCTAGGATAACCGAAAAAAGTCTGACATAGTGACTTATTTCCAGTGTACTTCTTCCATTTTCCTCTTGTTTTTCCTCTTCCAAGTGCTGCTGCACGTCTATTGTGCACCCCATAGTACAAGATAGAGTTATAAGTGCAGCAGCACTTGGAGGAGGAAAAACAACAAGAGGAAAATGGAAGAAGTACAAAACAAATTCACAGTATAAAGGGATCAGCTGGTTTGTTCGTCTGTGTGTTTACATTCTCTCTCTCTTCTGACAGCTTAATTAAGAAATGATTAAACTCAGTGAACAAGGTATGTTGATGGTGATAATAATAATAATAATAGTAATAATAATAATAATAATAATAATAATAATAATAATAATAATAATAATAATAATAATTAATAAAGAATAAGATTTATTTCTTGTAATAACAATTGCTCTGGAGTGCTTTAAATGTCAGCTACGAAACCTATACAAGTGCTGCTGCACTTCTATCTTGTACTATGGGGTACACAATCAAGTTAAAATTTGTACAAATATGTGGTCTTGGAGACTTTAAAAGCTAGTGTACTGAGTTGCTATAAGAAGGATATTGAGATGGGTGACCCAAGTTCTCATACGGCATACAATTTTTTTTTTTTTTAAATGTCGGATAGCCCGTCGTAACTCCGAGTCATCGGTAAACGAGTACGTCGTTAAGTGAGGAGAGACTGTATATCATTTTACAAGATTATAAGAAAAATTATTTGGTTTATAGTCTAGTGAGTATATAGGCACATTTTTTACATTAGATGACATTAAGTTCAAGAACCAGAATTCTCGAAGCAGCAAATATTCTCAGTAACAGTACCTTTGATATACCTTTGAAGAGTTTTGAGAGTTTAACTACTCTCAGAGCCCAGCCATAGGCCAGGCTCATCTGGTGTTTGCTTGGTCAACCAGGCTGTTGCTGCTGGAGGCCTGCTGCCCCAATATTTTATAGTGAAATTAAGTAGTCCTAAGAATGCCCGCAATGCACAGCATATTAGGGGCTTTTGGCATGTACATCTCATCAATAACTATGTATCTTGTCTACCCAACCATGTATCACTGTACCATGTCTCAATAAAGTATTATTATTATTATTATTATTATTATTATTATTATTATTATTATTATTATACAGCCTGGTTAATCTGGCACCTGGTGAAGATACTTGTCCAGTTTCCTCTTGAAGGCTTCAACACTTGTTCCAGCTGTGTTTCTGATATCTTCTGGTAAGCTGTTGAATAGTCTGGGACCCTGGATGTTGATACAGTTTCCTTATTGTCCCCACTGCACCCCTGCTCCTCACTGGGTTTAATTTACACTTCCTTCCATATCTCTCACTCAGTACATATGTTGTTATGACAGTGTGCAGATTTGGGACCAGGCCCTCGAGTACTTTCCAGGTAC
>WNWK01015961.1:0-46253 GCA_009830355.1 Cherax destructor | reverse complement strand
ATATATATATATATATATATATATACATGGTACCGACTTACGATGGTCCCCAAACACACCCTTTTATGTAAGTTTATTTTTTTAAATGCTTTTGTAAGTGTATTTTTTGGGGGCAAACAGACTAGCATTTTACATTATTTCTTAAGGAGAAAAATTGTTTGGTAATGGCACTTGAACAGCATTCTGAATAAAAAAATATCGAAAGTAGGTACCACTGTATGGGGGCAGTCAAGAGAGGTGGGGGTTGAAGAGAGTTGGGATAGTTTTAAAATGCAGTATTAGAATGGGGGGCAGAAGTTTGTTATGGAGGGGGGGGTGCAGGAGGAAAGAGGAGGAGTGGGGGAAGAAGAAGGGTGTGAAAAAAGAGAAAAGGTAGCTTATGAGGGGTTTTTTACAAACAGAAGTGTTAATAGAAGAGCAGAGTATATGGGGGAAAAAAGAAAGGTGAAGAGGGGGGGAGAGAGGAAAAAGAAGAGGGATGAAAGAAGGGGAGAGGCTCTGTCAAGAAATTTTGCAAAAAACAAGAAAAATTTTTGGAGGAGATAAAAAAAGGAAGAAAGCCTGGGGAACAATGGTTTTTCATTAAAAACAGAGTAGGAGAGTAGATGGGTGGAGGTTTTGGGGAGATGGGGAATATTTTGAGGAATTTTTTAAATGTCGATGAAAAAGGAGGCGGTAATTTCTGCATGGGAGGACAACATCTTTTAGGAGTGAAGAAGACAGGATGGGGGGGGGGGCGTGAGGCATTACGTAGAATGAAAGGGGGGCAGGAATTGACGGAATAAAGGACAGAAATGTTAAAAGCAGGGGGAATATAGTGCGGGAGGGTTGGTATTTTTTGTTTTAAATGTATGAAAGGGGGGGAAGGACCGGGGATTGGCAGGGGCATTATAGTTCCTTTATAAAAGGGAAAGGGGGATAAAAGAGTGTAAAATTATGGGGGAATAAGTTTACTGAGTATACCAGGAAAAGGGTATGGCAGGGTTATTATTGAAAGAATTAGAGGTAAGACAGAGAGGGATTGCAGATGAGCAAGGAGGCTTTAGAGGGTAGGGGATGTGTAGATAAATGTTTACAGTGAAGCATATATGGCATTTTAGATAAAGGAGAGAAGTTTTTATTGCATTTATGGATTTAGAAAACATATGAAGAGTGGATGGGGGAGCAATGTGGCAAATGTTGCAAGTGATGAATAGGAGTGTTATGAAGGCTGTAAAGAGTTTTTAGAGGAAGTGAGGCTCAGGTTGGGGTGGAGGAGAGAGGGAGATTATTTCCGGTAAAAGTAGGTCTTAGACAGGGATTTTAAGTCACCATGGTTGTTTAATATATTTATAGATGGGGTTGTAAAGAAGTAAATGCTAGGGTGTTGGGGAGAGGGGTGGATTAAATTATGGAGAATTAAATGCAAAATGGGAGTTGACACAGTTACTTTTTGCTGATGATACTGTGCTTATGGGAGATTCTAAAGAAAAGTTGCAAAGGTTAGTGGACAGTTTGGGAGAGTGTGTAAAGGTAGAAAGTTAAAAGTGAACATAGATAAGAGTAAGGTGATGAGGGTATCAAACGAAAATAAAGAAAAATTGGATATCACATTGGAGAGAGATTATGGAAGAAGTAAATGTTTTCAGATATTTGGGAGTTGACGTGTCAGCTGATGTTTATGAAGGATGAGGTTAACCATAGAATTGATGAAGGAAAAAGGTGAGTGGTGCATTGAGGTATCTGTGGAGACAAAAACGTTATCCATGGAGACAAAGAAGGGAATGTACGAAAGTATAGTGGTACCAACACTTTATATGGGTGTGAAGCATGGGTTGCAAATGCTGCAGCGAGGAGGAGGCTGGAGGCAGTGGAGATGTCCTGTCTAAGGGCAATGTGTGGTAAATATTATGCAGAAAATGAATGTGGAAATTAGGAGAAGGTGTGGAGTTACTAAAAGTATTTGTCAGAGGGCTGAAGAGGGGTTGTTGAGGTGGTTTGGTCATTTAGAGAGAATGGATCAAAGTAGAATGACTTGGAGAGCGATAAATCTGTAGGGAAGGAAGGCGGTAGGGGTCGTCCTAGAAAAGGTTGGAGGGAAGGGGTAAAGGAGGTTTTGTGGGCGAGGGGCTTGACTCCAGCAAGCATGTGTGAGCGTGTTAGATAGGAGGAATGGAGACAAATGGTTTTTGGGACATGACGATCTGTTGGAGTGTGAGCAGGGTAACATTTTGTGAAGGGATTCAGGGAAACCAGTTAATTGATTTAGTTGGACTTGAGTCCTGGAAATGGAAGTACAATGCCTGCACTTTAAAGGAGGGGTCTGAGATAGTGACAGCTGGGAGGGACTCTTCTCAGCTGTCGTATCTGAGCTCCTCTGCAAAGACAGTGATTATGTATGAGTGTGGTGAAAGTGTTGAATGATGATGAAAGTATTTTCTTTTTTTGGGGGTTTTCTTTCTTTTGGGTCACCCTGCCTCGGTGGGAGACGGCCGACTTGTTGAAAAAAAAAAAAAAAAAAAAAAAAAAAAATATACGTATATATATATATATTATATACGTATATATATATATATATATACGTATATATATATATATACGTATATATATATATATATACGCATATATATATATACAGTGGTACCAGTTACGATGGTCCCCAAAATCGCCCTTTATGTAAGTTTATTTTTTAAATGCTTTTGTAAGTATATTTTGGGGGTGTAAAAGACTAGTCTATTTTAATTATTCCTTATATATATATATATATATATATATATATATATATATATATATATATATATATATATATACAGTAGTACCTCGAAGCCACGATATTTTTCTTCGAGAATGCCAGCTCAATAGCCATTACCAAACGAATTTATCCCCATAAGGAATAATGTAAAATAGACTAGCTTCACCCCCAAAAATATACTTACAAAAGCATTTAAAAAATAAACTTACATAAAGGGCTATTTTGGGGGACATCGTAACCGAGGTACCACTGTATATATATACAGTCGTCCCCGAGTTTCGCACACTCCCGGAAATCATACAATTATTAAGTATAATATTGTAAGTGCTTGTGGAAGTTTATTTTTGGGGGTCTGAAATAGACCAACCTACGTAACATTTTTCCTTAAGGGAGTAAATTGTTCGGTAATGGCGCTTGAGCAGGCTTCTGAATGAGTTTTTACGAACTCAGGGGACCACTGTATATATATACAGTGGACCCTCGAAATATCGTAATTAATCCGTTCCAGGAGCTATTACTTAACACGAAGTTTATAGTTCAACCATTATTTCCCATAAGAAATAATGTAAATACAATTAATCCGTTCCACAAAAAAATATTCATGTAAAATAATTAAAAACAAATATATATATATATACATTTACTTACCTTTATTGAAGAGTTGCAGGCATCTGGGAAGGTAGAGTTGCTGACAGGGGCAGGGTGTTAGTGGTTGGAAGGGAATCCCACTCCAAAAGGACTTCAGGTAACAAGTCCCTCTCTGGGGTTACTTCCTTCTTGGTCTTTTTAATGCCACTAGGACCAGCTTGTGAGTCACTAGACCCTGCCTGGTAAAGTAACTGTCCAGAGTCCTCTGTTTCTGGCGACCTTCAACACTTTCCTGAAGTGTGACATGGCTCTGTCACTGAAGTGGCTGCACAGAAGGTTCATTTCAGCTTGCTCAGGTGGTGTCTTTCAACAAATGTCTGCAACTCATTCCACTTTGTACACATCTCCTTAAGCACTGAAGAAGGCACTTCCTTCTGTCTCACCCTCCTCCTTTGAAGCAATAACCTCAGCTGTGGTCTGTTGCTGTTCCAGATGAAGCTCTTGCAGCTCTTCAGTTGTTAGCTCTACCCTGTGCTCCTCCACCAACTCTTCCACATCCTCACCACTCACCTCCAACCCCAGGCTGTTCCCCAATGCCACAATATCTTCCACAACAGGCACAGGGTCGTCAGGGTCAAGGTCAGGGTCAGCCTCAAATCCTTCAAAATCCCTCTGTTGGACACAACCTGGCCACAATGGTCTCCAAGCAGAGTTCAAAGTCCTGAAGTCACTCCCTCCCAAGCCTTACCTATAAGGCGTATGCATTGCACAATGTTGAAGTGATCTTTCCAGAACTCTCTTAGGGTCAACTCAGTGTCGAGGTCACTTCAAAGCACTTTCAAACAGTGCTTTGGTGTACAGTTTCTTGAAGTTGGAAATGACCTGCTGGTCCATGGGCTGGAGGAGAGGAGTGGTGTTAGGAGGCAAGAACTTCACTCTGATGAAATTAAACGTGTCAGACAAACACTCTTGCAAGTTGTGAGGGTGAGCAGGAGCATTGTCCAGTATCAGGAGGCACTTGAGTGGCAATTTCTTTTCCAAGAGGTATTTCTTCACAGTAGGGCCAAACACTCCAGTCACCCATTCCTTGAAAATCTCCGTAGTGACCCATGCCTTGGTGTTAGCCTTCCAGTGCACACACAAATTATTCTTGTCAACACTGTGATTCTTGAAGGGTCTGGGATTTTCATAGTGATACACCAGTAAAGGCTTCACTTTAAAATCCCCACTAGCATTAGAACAAAACATGAGAGTTAGCCTGTCTTTCATAGGCTTGTGTCCTGGCTGTGCCTTTTCCTCCTGAGTAATGTAGGTCCTGTTGTGCATTTTCTTCCAAAACAGGCCTGTTTCATCACAGTTAAACACTTGTTGGGGGAGGAATTGTTCAGCCTCTATGAACCCCTGGAATTCATGCACAAATTTTTCAGCTGCACGTTTGTTTGAGCTGGCTGCCTCACCATGCCTCACAACACTGTGTATGCCACTACGCTTCTTAAACCTGTCAAACCAGCCTTTGCTGGCTTTAAAATCACTTGTCTCACCATTGGTTGCAGGCATTGTCTTGAGAAGATCTGCGTGCAACTTCCTTGCCTTTTCACAAATTATCGCCATGGAAATACTATCACCCGCTCTCTGTTTTTCATGGATCCACACCAACAACAACTTCTCAACCTCATCCACTGTTTTCGATCTATTTTTCGTTAACATATCAACCCCTTTTGCAACATTAGCTTCCTTGATCTCATTTCTCTTTGCCAGGATAGAGCCGATAGTAGAAGGGGTTTTGTTGTACATCCTGGCAAGATCACTCAGACGTACGCCACTCTCATATTTTTCTATAATCTCTTTCTTCAGTTCGATGGTGTTCCTCACTTTCTTTACCACAGGGGTGCCACTAGGAAGCTTCTTTGGACCCAAGGTGACTTATTTCACAGTGACAGTCACTAAACCACCAAAAAAAACACCAAATGTAGTGTGAATGTTTGAAAGAGCGCGCTAGGTAATGTTCTCTCAATGGTAAACAACGCTTCACTGGCGGCGTCCTGCGTCCCGCGCAGGCGCGGAGCAGGTGGACAGGTCTAATACATTACGAAACACGAGCCATTTTACGATTCTCGAAATCGAAAAAAGCTTACGAAACACGATGTTTACGAAATAAGAACCTTACGAAACTCGGGGGGTCCACTGTATTAAGAAAAGAGAAGAAAACCCAGAGGGATGTGTGTGTATATATATGCTTGTACATGCATGTGTAGTGGGACCTAAGTGTAAGTAGAAGTAGCAAGACATACCCGAAACCTTGCATGTTTGAGACAAAAAAAGACACCAGCAATCCTACAAAGTTTTATATGGTTAATTTGGAGGGATAGTTTTAATTTTGAGAGTGTGAAATTTATTAGGGCTTCTGTATTTTGCTTAGTTCATGTGTATATCATTCCCTCAAGTGCTGTAATATTTAAACGTTCAATGTTTGTTGAATGTATTTCATTTTTCTTTGCAGATACGCAAAAATGTTGACCCTGGCACTAATTATGACAACGTGGGAATGGACATAAGTGAGGTAGGATACTACAGGTTTGAATATCTTACTCAGCTATTTCTTTTATTTTACATGTAACATCATGGAGCTTTTATATTCTTTTTCTTTATGTTTGCTTGTGAAGCACTTTACATGGAAGAACTGATGTATTCTACCATTTAATAAGCATTTAAGGTTCAAAATCAAAGCTTTACTTAATGTATTGAAGGCCTTCCTGATAGTCGTCTCTCACCCTCGACTTGGAAGTTGTTTTGATAGGTTGATTAGGAGGAATGGTGAGAATTAAAAAAAAATAAAAGTGCAGGCCATGACAAATTGATTATGTCATTTATGTAAATATTACTCGATCTCACTCATAAAACCCACATTTTTAAACTGGACAAGCGAAACTGAATGTTTCCATCCCTACACTGGGATCTTCCTCCTGTCTTAAGGGGAGAATCCCACTGCAGGAATTGGAATATTCACCAAAAATAATATATATACAGTAGATCTTTAAGTAATGCACGAATTTAATTCATGATAATCATCCCTCTATTCTTATTAATGTTATTCAGTGTGAAAAACATTTGAGCATAATTTTTTTTTTTAAATAAGCTAAAAAAAAAGAACCACTTTATCTCATCTTAAGTTCTGGTTCTTGATATGCAAGTGTGAAGAGAGTTGATGTGTTCCTTATACAAGTTATGTACATGTATAAACAGGAAGCAGGCACCACCACCACCCCCTACAATCTACCATTTCTAAGGCCTGGTGGAACCTGGTTACTGACTCGGCTGTATGTGTGTACTCCCCTAGTTGTGGTTGCGAGGGTCGAGTCACAGCTCGTGTGTGTGTTTGTTTGTTTTCCACTAAATTAAACACCCTATCTTCTTCACCCCAACAACAGCAGCAGTTGCACCACAGTAAACATAATTTCACTACACAACTTTCTCGTTTAACCTTTAAACTGTCCAAACGTAGATTTACGTTCATGTGCGTAGCACTCTGAATGTAGATCTACGTTTTTTTACGTGCTTTCAAATGGAGAAAATAAAGGTCGGAGCGCTACACATGTGAACGTAGATCTACGTTTGGACAGTTTAAGGGTTAATAGGTTTTCAGACTATTATCACTCGCCAACACATTCATTGATTGTTTGACTACAGCTGCGGGAGGTAAAGGGCACAAAAATATGTAATTAAATTGTAGTTATGAATTGCCAGCCTTTATGCACTCTTCATACCTTGACTACACACATCAAAGCATATCTAATGCTTGAAATTTTTTAGACACTATCAGTTTCACACTTGATTTTTGTTTTTGGTACCTTTAGCATGGTTAATATCTAGAGATAAGGTGGAGGGGGGTAATGATAAGATCCAAACTCGTGCAATGACCTCACTGGGCCGGTCTTGCCATGCTTCCCGAGGCACTGTAGGCAGCAATGGTAAAAACTTTTTTTATGATCTAAAGCCCTTCCATAATGCAAGGAAGACATTTCTGAAACTTGGCACTTTATGGGAAAATATTATGTTCCAGATTTATTTGAACTTGCAAATATACATTTTTTTTTATTGTTAAGTATAAATTAATACAGTATAATTTACCTCACATTACTTAAAGCTCATGTAGGGGGGAGGGGGATCAATTTGGGCCTGTTATGTTGTGTTGGATGTTGAGGTTTTTCAGATGACACACTCAGTACATCTTGCCTGTATCTCACCAATATCAAAATAAATAAAAGCTACATTTTCTTACTAAATTGTGCCACTCAGCCAGGAACTCACCACAAACATGTTTTAAAAATAACTACATTTGCAGACATTTATAGTAACCAAGAAAATAGAGTAATACAGCCTCTCCTCGCTTAACAACAGAGTTCCGTTCCTAAGACCATGTCAGTAAACAAATTTGTTGCTAGGCAAGGAGCATACTACAGTGGACCCTCGGTTAACGAATACCCCGGAAATCGTGCAATTATGTAAGTATAATTTTGTAAGTTCTTGTGGAAGTGTAGTTTTGGGGGTCTGAAATAGACTAACCTACATGACATTATTTCTTAAGGACGTAAATTCGTTCGGTAATGGCACTTGAGCAGGCTTCTGCAATGAATTTTTTTCGTTAACCGAGGGTCCACTGTATAATGGTAGTGGGTTTGTGTCAACCATCTTTGATATTGTTTTAATGTCACCTTTTCACCATTTATAACATTTTTAGTATATTTTTAAATGTTTATGCAGTAGTGTACTGTATATTGTAATAAGCAGAATAGAGGAAATCAGCTCTAATACATTATTTAGGTATGCATACTGGTCAGAGAGCCCATTGTAAGTCTGAGTCGTCGGTAAATGAGTACGTCGGTAAGTGAGGAGAGGCTGTACTGTACTTTCATGCAGTGTTGTGTGAGGCTGTGTCTGGGAGATGTGCAGAGTGCTACCAACTCTGGCTTTGGCTTCCAGCAATTTTTGCAAGATGGCAGATTTTTATATCTAGCTCTTCAGTACAAATCTGAAGTGCTTTTATAACTTTTATTATGTATGATCTATGTGTGAAAGAGAAAAACTAAAGCCAGAGTCAGCAGGGGAAATAGTACTCAGACTATTACTGCTCTGTTGATCCACCATCTCTCTCATACTCATACTATTACTACTATGTTGATCCACCATCTCACTGTTACTGCTCTGTTGATCCACCATCTCAGACTATCACTGTTCTGTTGATCCACTGTCTCTCAGTCTATCACTGCTCTATTGATATATCAAGAGTCAGCAGGTAGCAGGATACCAGCCCATACACCTTCCTTCATTTTATGTCTTCTCTAGCAACAAGGTGTTGATAATCTTGATAATGTGTGAGAAATGTTTGAGCAGTGACTAAGACACAGCTTCACTCATTGCATAGTGCATCTCTAAGTGCAACTTTCCCATTGAAATGCTTGTTCACTCTGTTATCAGTCACCATCATTTGGAATAATGACAGATGTACAACTAGTAGATGAAGCACTTTTAAAGCCATGAGAATGTGTACACTTGAATTTGTGTAATTGTAATAATGTAATATTGTGAATTCTCGATAATGTGTTCCCCTCATTTTTTATTTGGCATTAAGTTGTTAACTTACAAATGCTTAATTTATATAATTTTGGGAAATGTTTATTAATGAGAAATGTATAATGGTGTGCAAGTTTATTTCAGCATGATGCATTGTTTATACAGAAATGTGTGACACTTGAGAGCATGTTGAAAGACCATAGTCATGAGACTGGAGAGCATCACTTCTTGCCCTCCAAGCAGATGACCAATATCTACTGAGGATACTACCCAAATTTTGTTCATTATTTTTTTGTTTTAGATTCACGACATGTATTATAGAAGGTATTTTGCACACTATGCAGTTTTTGATGCATTATTTCCAATTCCATTCACTAAATTGCACTGTGGCATTGCTTTATAAGAGGATTTACTGTATACATATAAAATGTGAATGTGTTGATCCCTACACTGGACTGTTGCTCATCACAGGAGGAGGGTTCCAGTGTAGGGATCAAAATAGTCACAAACTACTGTTTCTCGTCTATTTACAAAATGTGGGATTTGCGAGCGATTTAGAAGTGTGACATCTTTACATTTTTATCTGTTAATTACTCGAGCTTTTTGACTGCATGATTAAAGCAAGATGAAGCCACAAGAGGTGCTACAAAAATAAACAGCAAGCACTATAATGAAGTCTCTGAATTTCGTTTGATATTAACACGTTCTGTTGATATACTATACACAAGTCGGTGGAGACTTCTGCGACTTTAGGGAACGTTGGTTGGTTGGAGCTCAACACCTGGTAGCTGGAAGACCCTAAACCTTATAAAGATGAGGTGTAAGCTCACATTGTGAGCCCAGGTGAGTAGCGTAAGTATCTTTGAGTTAAGGAGTAGTAACATTAAGATTGAAGCTTGTTATAAATCTTGTGCAGCACTTGTGATGGGATCATAGGGCTTCAATATGTACACATTTCCTTGATTTTGTACTGTATTGTATTTTGTGAATACAGTATTATGTTCTACTAATACAGTACAGTGCAATGGATTTTCTTCTGGGGGTACAGGATTGGGTTAAAAATTTGTTCACAAGGTCGAGCTCAGCCTTGTATGTGTGGTCCTCGGGTGTTAGATCACTTGGAGGCAGGGGGAGTGCTTTGACGTTGGTGAAGATGTCTTGATTCAGGGAACTGGGGCTACTATCCTCTTCCTTGAATCAGACTTGATTACCTGCTATTCCCCAGGCGCTGTGTGACCCCTACGAGTTTAGCGCTTCCCACGATTATAATTGCAATCCAATGTTCGTCAGCTGCAGCTGTCACTTAACCAAATTGGAAAGTAGCATTTGGAGAATGTTGAAAAGAAGGGCCACTAATATAACTGGCATCCTCTATTAAGGTAAAATACCCTTCAAGATGGCTATCTTCATGCTAGTGAAGGGTTCTTGATCCAGGTTATTAGAGCAATGTCTTTCTGATAAAACCTGATCACCTCCCATGAATATAAGGTAAAACGTAATGTGGTGTAAGGGTTGAATAATTTAATTCAATAATAAGACAGGTGCTGTAGCTTAGTGTGTGCGGCTGTCTCGATGCTGCTGTTCCTCTAACCTTGAAAATGACTTTTTTTTTTTTTCTTAGGAAACATACATAGAAGTTACATTGGATAAGTTCACAGTATGTTTGATTAGTTTTGATACGATTATGATAAAAATACAATTTGATACAATTGTCTGTTCAGAAGAAACCTTTCATGTATGTCATTTTGGACAAACTACCAAAAAAAAATGGTTATAACTATGACCATAATTTTTAAAGGTGTGGGTCGGTAACCAGCGGAAGGCCTCAGTCAGGGGACCAAAAGCTCCAACAGCGGGTCATCATCTGACTAAGATCCTCGTCAGGAAACACTTGCCCTGTTTCTTGACGAACCTTACCTAACCTAACCTTGGACAGACTAATGCTAAATCTTACGTACTATGTACATACTTAATTCTAGCTCTAGCATATAATTTTAGGTAGGTGTTGTGCTGAGTATGTTGGTGAATATTTCTGCCATTATAACCCTTCCTGGAGAGAGAGAGAGAGAGAGGGAGAAGAGAGAGGGGGAGGTCTTTTGATCAAAGTAATTGGGCTCGCTTCCCTTAGATGAATGCATATGCAACATATCCCCGATGAAAAGCAGGGGAGCCATGAAGGCACTAGACAGGCACCTAAAGTCAGTACCTGACCAACCGGGCTATGGTTCGTATGTCAGTTTGCGTTCGGCCAGCAGTAACAGCCTGATTGAGCAGACCCTGATCCACCATGAGGTCTGGTCTCAGACCGAACCGTGGGGGCGTTGACCCCCGAAACCCTCTCCAGGTAATATTACCTCTCTCATCCCAGGCTGTGTGACCCGTGGTCAGAAAGAATGATTGTACTGGGGTTCTCTTTCAAATTTTTAAGTCTTCATTAAGAAACTCTTGTGGTTTAAATTTTTTCTCTATATAATTCTTTAGGCATCATGGATGCCAATATTATTGCACCATTTTTTTTTTTTTTTTTTTTTCCCAACAAGTCGGCCGTCTCCCACCGAGGCAGGGTGACCCAAAAAGAAAGAAAATCCCCAAAAAGAAAATACTTTCATCATCATTCAACACTTTCACCACACTCATACATAATCACTGTCTTTGCAGAGGAGCTCAGATACGACAGCTGAGAAAAGTCCCTCCCAGCTGTCACTATCTCAGACCCCTCCTTTAAAGTGCAGGCATTGTACTTCCCATTTCCAGGACTCAAGTCCAATTAAATCAATTAACTGGTTTCCCTGAATCCCTTCACAAAATGTTACCCTGCTCACACTCCAACAGATCGTCATTATTGAACCATATGTTATCTTAATGAAAAATTATTAGTGTTCTCCTCCTTTGGATCAAACATGATTACATCCCATTTCCCAGAAACTGTACAACTCCCATTGATTTTGTGCTTTAAATGAATTTTAATCCACCTTCATTCAAGGAGATGGCTTTTGATCCAAGGGTTTGGAGCTACCCTCCCCTTCCTCAGTTCAAACCTGATACTCTGGGTTGCCCCAGGTGCTGCATACTTCTATAGGTTTAGTGCCTCCCCATTAATATAATTTGGAATTTAATTCCAGTTCACTTACTGCAGCTGTACTCATTATACACAGTCTGTAATGAAAAGTTACAGTATATGTTGTATTTTGTCAACTTTTCTTCTTGTCATTATCTTTCAAGCTTTTTTTTTTTAAATCTACGTATTGGAAAATGCTCTGGGGTACAGTGTATACCATACATGCTGTATTGAATACCCTACATACACTGTGTTTTCCCCCTTCCCCCCCCCACACACTCACATTCTGTATTGACATGTAATTTAACAATGCATAAATACAGGTTAAAATATATGTTAGCCTGACATAGATCATTAATCCAGAAAAAGTACTGCTGGTGGAAAGGAGGATCAGCACATCAGAGTTTAGTAATTTCTTACACGTCATTGATTTATTGTTGCATTGTACCCTGGGTTCTTAGTATTTTCTTCCCTATCATTCACCCTGATGGCAGGTCTTTTTCATTTGGGGGGGATTACTTTTTGTTATGATGGCCGTACTAGGTAGTCTTTGGCTCCCTCAGGCTGGCCTTGGCATGTAGAGAACTAGGCAAACACTGTCCTGTGTGTTTGTTGTGTATGGTGGCTGGTAAATTCCTTGTTTTCTTTTGCTTGAAAGTTAAGTGGACTGATGGTCTGCAGTTTGCAGGAGGAAACGTGCCTCTTTGGTAAGAAGATAGAAATTGGACGGGAAATTCAGTTCTGGCTCCATTGAATCAGTCGACTGGTCTAGCATTGCTCTTCCCTGTCTGGTGGGGTCATGTATTGGCTAGGGTTGTCAAGCGAGCATCTGTGAGTGGGTATCACTTTGGTCCTGAGGGCCATTCACATGACTGGACCTTCCTGTATTTCTGCAACATTGCAAGCTCCTAATGTGTTGATTGTAGGATGAAAGGCCTAGAGCTATCATTCAATTCCTCCCCTGTGGTTATTTTGCATATTGTGTCACTCATTCACAATTATTGCATAATGTATATACGTATAATTTGTTATATTTCGCTTAGAGGCGAACAGGTGTGTCTATTTTCATACTACCTTTTCATACTATATTTTGCTTTAAAAGCGGTTCTCCAGGCTTAATGCTATCCATCAAGGATGCATCTCTGTCTTGGTGCCTTTCAGTTATCCCCAGTTGAAAGCCATTATGTAGAATATTTTTTCCTTGCAGGATTGTTGGACTACTTGCTATCTACACTTTTTTGTTCACTTTTGTGACTTCAATAATCATTCAAGCTATTGTTTGATCAATGACATTATTCATACCAACATTTTCCATCGTCCTTCTTTTTCTTTTCCCTTTAACCTTAGTCTTCAAGCTTTAATTACTTCTCTCGATCTGCCTCCATTTTATGTTCACAAAGATCATTTCTCTTCTATTCCTCCTCGAGCAGTACCAATGATTTGAGTATGTACCGCCTCTCCATTTCCAAAATCTTAAACTGCAGCTACGAACATGTGCTCTATCTTCCTCGACCATTTTTCAATTGCACATGCAAGCTACTGCTGTGTACACATTAGTCTCATGGTGTAGGATATGCAGTTGTTTTTTATATAGTGTAATACAGATAAACTTTCTAGCTTGTCTGCTTTTACAGCAGAAATGTATGCACTTCTTGCAGCCATCATCTGCATTACCTCTCTTCATACTTCTTCTTTTGATGTAGTCAGACTCAGGGAGTGCATAGCAAGCTATTCAGAACTTTGACACCTCACATCCCTTTGTCCTTAGCCTTCAACATTGGCTGTGTCACCTCTTCAGCAGACAAAAAAAACCAGTTCTTGCACATTTGCGTATTGGTCATACAGACACAGCTGTGACATGGAGAGGTGCTTGCTACCTCTGTGCACAAAGTCAAGTTTCGTTAACAGTTGAACACTTTTGCTTCATTGTCCTGCTTACCAAAGAGCACATTGGGATTAAAGTATGTTTTGTCTGCTGGTGAAAATGTTATGTTCAGTCTTAATGATCCAAATACAGTGGACCCTCGGTTAACGAATACCCCGGAAATCGTGCAATTATGTAAGTATAATTTTGTAAGTTCTTGTGGAAGTGTATTTTTGGGGGTCTGAAATAGACTAACCTACGTGAAATTTTTCCTTAAGGGAGTAAATTCGTTCGGTAATGGCACTTGAGCAGACTTCAGGAGTGAAGTTTTTACGAAACTCGGGGGTCCACTGTACAGTGGTACCTCGGTTAACGATGGTCCCTAAACTCGCCCTTTTATGTAAGTTTATTTTTTTAAATGCTTTTGTAAGTATTTTTGGGGGTCTAAAAGGACTAGTCTATTTTACATTATTCCTTATGGGGATAAATTCGTTTGGTAATGGCACTTGAACAGCATTCTGGAACGAAAAAATATCATTAACCGAGGTACCACTGTATGGTCAATAGGCTTTAAATCTCATTAACCAACCAGTCATGGCAGTAATTAGTTGTGGATCGTTCAACAAATTCCTCCTCAACCCCATGTAAGAATTACAAAAGATGAATGAAAGTGAATTAGCTTCTAATCTATTTATCTAGATGTGTTTTTATTCAAGTATTAATGTGTCCTCACTAGGACAAAAAAGGATACATGCATCAGTCCTCAATACATTTTCAAATATTGACATTGATACATGGTGTGCCAGAGTATGGGCAGCAGTGGGTATTAGAAAGTTTGATGGTGTAAGTAGTGGTAGCGGCTGTAAAATTAAATATTGCTGGGTATCAAATAATTTTAATGGTACTGGTATTGCCAGGTGTTGGATAATTTTAATGGCACTGGTATTGCTGGGTATCACATAACTTTGATGGTACTGATATTGCTGGGTATCATATAACTTTGATGGTACTGGTATTGCTGGGTATCACATAACTTTAATGGTGATCTACTGACTGGTATTGGCAGGCGTCAGATAATTTTTATAGTATCAGTATCGGCAAAAGTTTTTGTATTGTTTTGTCGCTAGTATATTGTGTAAAATTGCTGTGTACTATTTCATTTGAGGCTTAATTCTCAATTGAATTATTAACACAAATTGCCTTCATGTGGTGGCACTCTCATGCTGGTGAAGAGCTCTTGATCCAAGGAGTTGTAAAATGAAACTTAAGTAAAGCTTGATCATGTTAGTGCCACATGGCACTATGTACAGCATTAGATGGCACTAATCTCTCACCATCATCACAGTGTTGCTCTATAAAGGTCTCCCTCTGTGTGAATCCACTAATATGTCATGTCTTATTTCTGTTGGTAGTTCAATATTTGTAGTTTTTGTGTGTGATTGGCTGGAAGATCCTTCTTGGTATGATGTACAGTGGTACCCCGGTTTACGATGGTCCCCAAACTCACCCTTTTATGTAAGTTTATTTTTTTAAATGCTTTTGTAAGTGTAATTTTGGGGGTCTAAAAGGACTAGTCTATTTTACAACTTTTCTTAAGGAGATAAATTCGTTTGGTAATGGCACTTGAACAGCATTCTGGAATGAAAAAATATCGTAAACCGGGGTACCACTGTACGTGGTTTTGAAAACTGGCAGGTTGAAGAGCGAGACACTTATGCAAAGTTTTGAAATCTTTATTACGGAAGCATTTTGCCAGCGTTGCTTCTTCAGTCCAATACAGAGATGAGCAGTGGAAGATTGGGAGGAGTTTGAAGTAATCAGTCCCTCAGCTTGGAGTTGATGTGTTCATTTCATCAATCTTGATGGACTGATTACATCAAACTCCTTCTCATTTTCCAGCGTTCATCTCTGTATTGGACTGAAGAAGCCACGTTGATGAAATGCTTCCACAATAAAGATTCCAAAATGTTACACAAGTGTCTTGCTCTTCTTTCTTCTTGGTATTGAAGATGTTAATTAAACATTAAAAATATCATGATTCATATTCCTAATAGACTATATAAGTGTCAAATATGTCAAAGTATAACATTCTAATAAACTAGCGTACAAGTCTTATTGTCTATTAATTCTAAGTTAATTTTAAGGCTGCCTGAAATGCTCTACATAAAAGTTTTTCTAGAAAGAACTGTAGTTTATATATGTCAGTTGTATACTCTAGTCTCCCTTTTTATTCTTGTCCAACCAACCACTCTCCCTACTTTACACTACCACTACTACTTGTACTACTACTTCCACTACCTGACTTACAACTACCACTACTACTCCCACCTCTCTTGTCCTGTCCCTGCCAGCTGGCCTATATATACTGGCTCCTCCTCTTCGTTTCTCTTGGTGTGACTTTGTAAATGGTCCATGTTGGACCGAAATGTCATCGTCAGTTCCTCTCTCCTATGTGAGGGTTATTTGTGTATTGTTCCGGTCACGGTATTGTGCTTTTTTGTTCTTTGTACTCTAGTCCATTTTATAGAAATAGTTTTTTTATTTATGGCATGATAGAGAGGTTACTACAGATGGCAGTGGCCTAGAAGACAGGTACAGCATACAGCCACGGGCACCTTTGTGTACACTCCTTAAAGACTTGTGGGTTCACATTAGACTTTGATACAGGGAAGGTCATCCAGTGTATGTATTTAGTTGTCCCGGGATTTACCTAGCTCGCTGGCTCTACCAGTCTCTAATTATTTCTTACCAATGGTAATATACAGCAGACTATTTTCACTAGAAAACAAAACTAGCCCAACTTTGTTGTGCAGACTTTAGTTGTTGTATATATGTATTAGTTTCTAGTTTCATGGCCCTCTAGCTTCTCATCCCTCCCACACATGAATTACTGTTATCACATAGCACTGCTTGTATTGACTTGATTAAGCTCTACTTCAAGAAAATCAGCCACTATAATAGTGCTGTACAAGCCTCTATAATAGTGCTGTACAAGCCTTTAAAATAGTGCTGTACAAGTCTCTTGAATAGTGCTGTACAAGCCTCTTGAATAGTGCTGTACAAGCCTCTATGATAGTGCTGTACAAGCCTCTATGATAGTGCTGTACAAACCACTATAATAGTGCTGTACAAGCCTTTATAATAGTGTCTTGCTATTCAACATATAAGAAAGTGTTGCTATACTCACTTTCCTTGGATCAAACCTGTTTACCTGCCATTGCCCAGGTGCTGTATTATCCCTACAGGTTTAGCACTTCCTCAATAATGTAATAATTAAAGTCCCATATTAATGGTGTGTTCTCAGCTGTGCTAATTTCACTCAAGTTAAATCTTTCAAGAACTTGAATGTTCTTTAAATCTCTGTCTGTGGCTGTACGGGGAGCCGTTAAACTCGTCGGGGAGGCGTTTTTGCAAATGAGCATCTCGCCTAGTCAGTATGTGGTTAGGAGAGTAAATGTTGCTATGTGGGAACCAATGATATTACTTATGCATGTTTTTAATGTGAATTTATGAGTTATACATTTCACAAGTGTTCTGAATATTGTGATTACCCAGTGTAAACTACAGTACATTGTGTGTACGTACATGATAGACATACATGTGATGAAGCGGTTTGTCGTGAGCGCTTGTCACTGCTCTGGTGAGGCTTTCATGTAAACAAGGACAGGTTAAAGCTGATCTGAGTATTTTGATTTTAGACTGAGATTGTTGTGAGCAGTGCTGCTGCTGATCTCAGTCCAGGATTGTTGTCAGCAGTGCTACTGGTGATGATCAGTCTGAGATTAAAATAATGAAATCAACTTTTATTCTGGCTGTCTTCACGTCTGTCGCATCATTCCATACATAAAATCTACCTGCAATTGTTCTTTGTAGCCAGAACTTGATTCCTTCAGCAACAGTTTCCTCAGTTGCTGCTGCAACAAAGGCAAAAATCAGTGAGAATGTCACAAATGTTGTTCCGACCCAACAACTTAAGTTTGGCTGCAAAGATATCAAAACAGTTATCTAAAAAAAGAAATTTACTTTTTTTGTGACTGCTCTGGCTAAAAAGTGCAACACATTCACACATTTACATGCTATGCATATACTTGCCACATGTACGGACCTACCTACATGTATATACCCCCACGCCCATATATACCTCCATATGTATATACATACACACATTTACATACCTCCACACATGTACATACACACATTTACATGCATCCACACATGTATGTACAAAAATGTACACAGCTATACACGTACATAGCCCATGGACTCGATGATGAATGCAGAGGCACCAAGAGAAGTAGCAAGAGTGCTGGGAAGAAATTAAAAGTGAATCAAATAGCAGAGAACCAGGAATGAAGCAGCAGAACCTGAAAGAAATGCACAAGAATATGAAGTAAAGTGAAAGAGTGTTTCAAAATGATGTAGCATCGGTGACCAAAACAATTACTTATTCCACAGCCACACAAGACAACTGAAAAAGAGTAAGGCTGAAGAAGGAGAACGGAACGTTGATAGAGAATGATGGAAAAGCATGCGACGAGATCAACAGAGGACTTCATTGAGGTCTCAACTGTGGTCAGTTGAGAGCAACAGCTACTAGAAAAGCATCAGCACAAAAGTGATAAGACTACTAAATGAGCTTGATGGAACATAAGCAGTAAACCTAGATAACATTCTCTCTCTCTTTCTCTCTCTCTTTGGTGCTAAAAGGAGCAGAACCACTGTGACCCAATAGCAGATGTATACAACCATTCAGGACAAGTGTCAGAAAATTGAAGAGCAAAAAGGCACAATTTCGTCACTGGAACACTACACATATAACCTGCAGGTTATTTGTGTATCGGAAATTTGGAAAATGAACTGAGTGTAAGAAAGGGGGACAGATAAGAGGCACAGATATATGGGCTGCTATCAGTAACATTCATACTGTCAAAAAGTTTTGGAGAAGGTAGTGGGGAAAACAATGCCAAGAGCACTTGGAGAGAACCAAGTCGTTACAGAAAACCAGTACAGAATTTTGGATTGAAAATCCTGTCTTGAAAATGTATTGAAGTTTTATGACATTTACTAAGATAAAAGCAGAAAGTCAGGACTGGGCAGACTGCAGGAAGTCAGTTGATACTGTACCACACCAGAGATGATATTTAATGCTGTACCACACCAGAGATAAATTCAGAATGTAGAGGAACATGAACAGTACTCAAGGAGTACCTCAATGATATAAAGCAGGGCAACAGTAAGGGATGAAACAGAATGGGAGAGTAACAAATGGAGTTCTGCAAGTATAAATACTGGGACCATTACTGTTCTTAATATATGTGAACAACAAACCAGAGGGGATTGAGTTCTGTTTGGTCCTTTTGCAGATTATTTAAAATTGAGATGATGAATGGGAAGAGGGAAGAATGATAAACTTAAGGGAGACCTTTACAGAGGTGATCAAACAAGTACATAGCCATTACAGTTCAGTCCCAGTAAATACAGTCATGCAAACTGGATGGAGGTGCTGATGGTAAATGGCTTGTACGAACGCTTAAGAATATTCAAATACCCACTTGGACTTGGGTGCACACTCATGAACACGAGCGAGCGAGCGCGCGAGCGCACACATACACGCCCCGATGGCATGGTGGCTAGCGCTCTTGCTTCACGCACGGAGGGCCCGGGTTCAATTCCCGGCGGGACCGAAACATTTCAAAGTGTTTCGGTACACACACACACACACACACACATACAACAGGCCTAGTGTCTAATCGACATGTGCCTAGGACAAAATGGTAACTAACACACACACACACACACACACACATGTCAAGAAATTAGAGAAAGTGCAAAGGTTTGCAACAAGACTAGTCCCAGAGCTAAGGGGATTGTCCTACGAAGAAAGGTTAAGGGAAATCGGCCTGACGACACTAGAGGACAGGAGGGTTAGGGGAGACATGATAACGACATATAAAATACTGCGAGGAATAGATAAGGTGGACAGAGACAAGATGTTCCAGAGAAGGGACACAGAAACAAGGGGTCACAATTGGAAGTTGAAGACTCCTATGAGTCAAAGGGATGTTAGGAAGTATTTCTTCAGTCATAGAGTAGTCAGGAAGTGGAATAGCCTAGAAAGCGACATAGTGGAGGCAGGAACCATACATAGTTTTAAGACTAGGTTTGATAAAGCTCATGGACCAGGGGGAGAGAGGACCTAGTAGCAATCAGTGAAGAGGCGGGGCCAGGAGCTATGACTCGACCCCTGCAACCACAAATAGGTGAGCGCGCGCGCACACAAACGGAAACACACACACACACAAACGGAAACACACACACACACAAACGGAAACACACACACACACAAACGGAAACACACACACACACACAAACGGAAACACACACACACAAACGGAAACACACACACAAACGGAAACACACACACACAAACGGAAACACACTCCCGCTCTCATGAATACATGAACACACATGCTCACACGAATACATGAACACACGTACTCATAAACAATGCATTTACACGTGTCCATGTACAAAAACGAACACATGCACATACATTCTAAAATGTATGCATAAACTTGTCAACATGTATACACAGATATACACAGTTATCATAGGTAAGGTAGATATTAAGTACAGCTTCCATAACACATAAGATTACACTGTGCTCCTCACTGTTACTTTTATTATTTATATGAAATCTTAAATTCTGACTGATTGCTTTTCAATTTTAATTGATAATTTGATTAAATTATAAAGATACTTTATTTTTTGAGTAGCATAGTTATTGTTTGGAATGCAGAGTGTAAATGTTATGTGTTAGTGGAAGTTGTTTGTTCTATTTGTTCACATTAGTGTGGGTGTCTGAGCCAGACAACTAACTTCTCTTCTTATGCGTTGACCCAGCACCTCCCTACAGGACTCGGACGATGACCAGCCTCCCCAGCAACACCACCACCACCATCACAACCATCACAAAGATAAAGGGAGAGCGGCAACCACGAGTTGTGGCGGGCGGCCCCCGGGAGCCTCTCCTCTACCTTCCCCAGCACCGTCGCCGCTCTCCGCTGCCGCCACTAATGACTCACACAAGTTGCACACTGAAGCCAAAGATGGTCCTCGCTCCAGGTAATTATATAACACTAACTCTTAACACCCTCTTGTACTCTCATAACTCAAGTACAGTGCCTACATGCTGCTGAAGGGTTCTTGATCCAGAGAACTGGAGCTCTTTTCCCCTTGGATCAAACCTCATTACCTACCATACACTGGAAAACGACACTTATTAAAGGAAATATTTTGTCACAAGTTGCTTCTTCAGTCTGTTCAGCACTTATGGGTTTAGCGCTTAGTTATGATTATAATCTTCAGTGTATTAGGACTGAAGAAGCCAGTCAAGGTGCAGTGTTTCCTCTTAATAAATGTCCTGAATTGTACATAAATGTCTTTTTTTTTTTATTTCTACATGTTGGTATCACCGTACCATTTTTCTACCATACAATGCATAACTCCCAACATTTTTAGCACTTCCCAGTTAATATAATTATGAAAAGCCTTAGTTATGATTTTGAATAATTTGCGGACTTGTTAATTAGTGGAGGAATTAGTTTGAGTGAAGTGGGTTACCTGCAGGACTCACTGTGTGGTATGACTCTTGTGCTCATTGTTTTCTTTCTAAATGGTTTATTCAATGTGTGTCTAAGCTTGAAACAAGTATATATCGTGTACATGTAGGGTGACTCCGAGAAGTAAACACATTGATGATTACTGGTAATGATGTCATAATGACGGAGTATAGCATATATCACTACCGCTGCTGCTAACACCATCACCACTGCTGCTAACACCATCACCACTGCTGCTAACACCATCACCACTGCTGCTAACACCATCACCACTGCTGCTAACACCATCACCACTGCTGCTAACACCATCACCACTGCTGCTAACACCATCACCACTGCTGCTAACACCATCACCACTGCTGCTAACACCATCACCACTGCTGCTAACACCATCACCACTGCTGCTAACACCATCACCACTGCTGCTAACACCATCACCACTGCTGCTAACACCATCACCACTGCTGCTAACACCATCACCACTGCTGCTAACACCATCACCACTGCTAACACCACCACCACCACTGCTGCTAACACCACCACCACCACTGCTGCTAACACCACCACCACCACTGCTGCTAACACCACCACCACCACTGCTGCTAACACCACCACCACCACTGCTGCTAACACCACCACTGCTGCTAACACCACCACCACCACTGCTGCTAACACCACCACCACCACTGCTGCTAACACCACCACCACCACTGCTGCTAACACCACCACCACCACTGCTGCTAACACCACCACCACCACTGCTGCTAACACCACCACCACCACTGCTGCTAACACCACCACCACCACTGCTGCTAACACCACCACTGCTACACTACTTGTGGTTGTTATAATGGGATAGAGGAGAGTGGAGTGTGTGTCAGGGTAATGGTCTTGTATCACAGAGTGCTGTAACTGACACCTTCATCGCTGCTCTTAACACAACTTTAAAATATAACTACATCTCATCTATTTATCAGGATAAATATCTTCCATCTAGGTACAGTGGACCCCCGGTTAACGACCATAATTTGTTCCAGAATGCTGTTTGAGTGCCGTTACCGAACGAATTTATTCCCATAAGAAATAATGTAAATTAGATTAGTCCTTTTAGACTCCCAAAAATACACTTACAAAAGCACTTACAAAAAATACACTTGCGTAATGGGTCGAGTTTTGAGCAGTACGTAAACCGGGGGTCCACTGTAGTAGGTTGGTAGACAGCTACCACCCAGGGAGGTACTACTGTCCTGCTAAGTGAGTGTAAAATGAAAGCCTGTAATTGTTTTACATGATGGTAGGATTGCTCGTGTCTTTTTTCTGTCTCAAACTTGCAAGATTTCAGGTACATCTTGCTACTTCTACTTACACTTAGGTCACACTACACATGCATGTACAAGCATACAGGTATCCCTCAACTTTCGCGTTTTCTACTTTCGCGGGCTTCACACATTCGCGAATTCCCGACCGCCAAATTCCCACCCACCAAATCATATTTAAGTTTCCCGCCACCCGAGCGTCCCTACTACCTTCCCTCAGACCCGGCAGCCAGCCCACCCACCACTCACTCACTGAGTGTTTTGTTTGTTCATTATTTGTAATTAAACTACAGTATAACATGTATGTAGTACTATATATTACAATATTTTACTATGTTTTCATGCGTTTTATGATTGTTCATGGTTCAATAGGTTAAGGAAGCAGTAAGTAATGAATGTACTAAATAAAGGTTATCTATCTATTACATTTATTCCAAATTGATATCATAAACATGATAAATACCCTAGAACTGTAATAAAGATGCTAAAATGAATAATATATGCCATATTATATGAGGGGTAAGAGAAGCAGGCAGACCGCCACCATAAAAGATGTTTACATCAGGGTAAACATGCCTAAATCACTCTTGTTATAAGAAATGCAAAAATAGCATTTATTATTTTTAGAATAATAATAATTTATAATAATTGATCTGGAACACTTTAAATGTCATCAGTATTTGGTAGCTGACATTTAGAGCACTCCACAGCAATTATTATTATTATTATTATTTATTATTATTATTTCCCTACAATATATTGTAGGGAAATAATAATTATTATTATTTTCTTACAATATATTGTAGGGAAATAATAATACTAATACTAATAATAATTAATAATAATAATTGCTGTTTAGTGCTCTAAATGTCAGCTACCAAATACTGATGACATTTAAAGTGTTCCAGATCAATTATTATAAATTATTATTATTATAAAAACAATAAATGCTATTTTTGCATTTGTTCTTATGACAAGAGTGATTTAGGCATGTTTACCCTGATGTAAACATCTTATATGGTGGCGGTCTGTACCTGCTCTCTTACCCCCTCATATAATATGGCATATATTATTCATTTCAGCATCTTTATTACAGTTCTAGGGTATTTATCATGTTTCTGATATCAATTTGGAATAAATGTAATAGATAGATAACCTTTATTACTAATATTAGTGTAATTACACAACATTTTATTAGCGCTAAGGCTAACATCCACCACCTATGACGACTCACCAGACACTGAATGTTACTGTGCCTCTCCCTCCCTCCAATAGCTCCTCCCACTTCGTAACAATGTTAGATGGTGAATTTAATGTATTTTTCTGTAAGCTTAACTCGTTGTACGTGTATTTTACTTTTTTATTGTTTTCTGTAATATATGAGTTATGCAAATTAAAATAAAGTTATGAAGTTGGAGTTTCATTTTTTGTTCTAATGTATACAGTGAACCCCCGGTGTTCGTCCTGCTCAAAACACGCCCTTTTATGTAAGTTTATTTTTTTAAATGCTTTTATAAGTGTAGTTTTGGGGGTCTAAAAGGACTAGTCTACTTTACATTATTTCTTAAGGGAATAAATTCGGTTGGTAATGGCACTTGAACAGTATTCTCTTACGAAAAATGGACGAACACCGGGGGTCCATTGTACATATTTAATTCAACATTTGGCATCATTACAAAGTGGGCAGAGCTACAGCAGAGGGAGAAGAAGCAGTGTGTCAGTAACTTGATTCCCCATGACACTTCACAACACTATAAAATACATATTGTATAATTATACTATTACAGGACTCCCTCCACAGCCAGCTCATGTCAAAATAACATGTATAAAGTACATTATTTTACGATGTTTATGTGTGTTTTATGATTGTTCATGGTTCAATAGGTTAAGCAAGCAGTATTGTATTATATTTCCCTACAATATATTGGGGCACCAAACATTCGCGATTTTTCAACATCCACGAGGCTCTTGATCCCCTAACCCTCGCGAATGTTGAGGGATACCTGTATATATACACACACCCCTCTTGGTTTTGTTCTATTTTCTTACTAGTTCTTGTTTATTTCCTCTAATCTCCATGGGGAAGTGGAACAGAATTCTTCCTCCGTAAGCCATGCGTGTCGTAAGAGGCGACTAAAATGCCGGGAGCAAGGGGGTAGTAGCCCCTTCTCCTGTATACATTAATAAAGTTAAAAAGAGAAACTTTTGTTTTTCTTTTTTGGCCACCCTGCCTCGGTGGGTAATGGCCAATTTGTTGAAAGAAGAAATATCTTCCAAAACTCTCCAGAACATTAAAATATCCCCACAATGTGTAGGTCCCACTTAGGTCAAATTATTAATTATAGCCTAGTACTAGTAGTAAGTCATATTTTAAAAAGTACCTATTAATGATTAGTATGTCTCAAAATTAATATTTCTTAATACTCTGTAGATGTCTAAGTGAATTCTCTGTTATGTGATTCTATTTCTGTTGTTAATATTGTGTGTGAAATTTAATTTTCATGTGTGTGATCAGTGTATTTTACAGTGCTTGATGAAGATTCTTATTCTGGTGTATTAGTGTTAGTACTTTGTACCCCAGCTTGTACTCTCACTAGTGTTCACGCATATTGTGCCCCTCTGACTACTACACTGTGTTAGGTGGAATGCCACCTGCCTGCCCATGGTTAGGAGGGAGTAACAGATGGGGCAGATGTGTGCAAGGCTATGATCCACCTTAACCCTTGTGGTTTAGCACTTCTTTTGATTATAATAATAATATGATCCACCTTATTCCATCAGTATACCATTGGAGACCATATATGTTGTATCACTGCTACCATAGTAATTGGTTTCAAACCCAACTCAACATTAAGCATTGATGACCCGATTTTAGCATGTGTCGTACACCTGGAATGTTGTACTACGTACTGTGTAACATGATGTGCTGTAGTTCATGTTGCTGTAAGGTTTCCTTTACTATAGTCTAATGGTATGAAACTAGGTTGCATGGCTTGTTATCCCACCAACCATTAACACAACAGATGATCCACACATTGTGGGAAGTTTGCGAAAACTGCCGAGCTATTTTAGTCGAAGCTAAAGTCAGGGCCAGCTAAGACGCACCGGACGATTAAAGTAATTACTGATGTGTATGAAGATGCTATGCTGAACAAAAGTTTTATTGTTATGTTTGGCTCAGGGTTGAGCTTCACGTTTTACGGAGGATTTCTTTTAACACATTCTGTACTCTGAGGTTAGAGCAATAAAAGTAGTTTTCAGACAGTAATGATATGGGCAGTAAAACACTGTAGTCTGTCCACTGGTGCACTGTTGATTTGATCTGTTGTTGCACTGAAGGTAAGATAATGTGTGCCAAGTGTTTAGCTAGGCTGAAGGCAACACCCTGCTGTTCAATGGTGTCTGTTGAACTGATGATCCCTGTGTGTCTTGAAATGGTGTCTGTTGAACTGATGATCCTGGTTCTCTTCAATGGTGTCTGTTGAAATGATGCTCCCTTGTTCTCTTCAATGGTGTCTGTTGAACTGATGATCCCTGGTTCTGTTCAATGGTGTCTGTTGAACTGATGATCCCTGGTCCTTTTCAATAGTGTCTGTTGAACTGATGATCCCTGGTTCTGTTCAGTAGTGTCTGTTGAACTGATGATTATTAATTGCAAGCACAGTTTTTGGGCTCTGCCCCCTTCTTTAACAATAAGTTTGGCATGGTTCCATATCATTAGGTCTGCATGTTTGTCCTGATAAATCCTGCATGCATATGTTGAGTCTTGCAAGTGTACTGGTGTTTCCACATTCTGGTATCTAAGATGCTGATGTTTCTCTCGTATTGTTTATCACAGTCTGCATGTGGAATGGCAGATATATCACTGTTGCTGATTGTGTGTTTGTGTCCAGGTCTGGTAATGTGGTTAACAGCTTTGATGTGATGACTGCTATGTTGTCACCACTCATCTTCAATGCATCTATGATTAAGTCTTTTTGTGATGCATGTTGGTAAGACAAGGGGGTTGTCTGACTTCTCGACACTGGAAGTAAATCACATTGTCTAGACCACTCTGCTTGCAGCCTCTGATGAACTGTGATGGAAATTATAATGTGTAAAAGATGCTACTGATGGTGTCACATTCCTCTTGTAAATAATTTGTGGCTGCAAATTTGACAAGCACTCGGAAGGAAATTGCTGAAGACCCCATGTTTTGTCTTTACAGTGGACCCCCGGAAATCGAACATTCTTCATTCTAGAATGCTGTTCAAGTGCTGTTACCAAACAAATTTATTCCCATAAGGAATGATGTAAATTAGATTAGTCCGTTAAAGACCCCCAAAAATACACCTATAAAAGCACTTACAATAATAAACTTACATAATAGGGCGAGTTGGGAGTGTTCGATTTCCGAGGGTCCACTGTATTATTAAAAGGTGTCCCCATGGCTCAGTTGGTAGTGCACTCAGCTCACACACACTGAGTGTCTGGGGTTTGATCACCGGTACAGGGGGAAATGTTAGGGATTTTTGAGTTCCTAACACACACAACACAAAAAGTAGTAGTGAACAGGGCAAGATCCAGCATCAGCGAGGTCAAAAGCTCAGTGCCCCAAGGCACTGTCCTGGCACCTCTGCTGTTTCTCATCCTCATAGCAGACATAGATAAAAACACCCAGCACACTTTTGTATCATCATTTGCAGATGACACTAAAATAAGCATGAAAGTCACTACGGTAGAGGACACTGAAAAATTACAGGAGGACATAAGCAGGGTCTTCCAATGGGCAGTGGAGAACAACATGACGTTCAATGGTGATAAGTTTCAGCTGCTTAGGTATGCAAAAAATGAAGAACTAAAATGAACACTATATACAAAACGCAAGAGGGTCACCACATAGAACGAAAGGAACACGTAAAGGACTTGGGAATAATTATGTCTGCTGATCTGTCGTTTAAAGACCATAACAAGACAAAGATCACAACAGCCAGGAAGATGACGGGGTGGGTATTGAGAACTTTCAAAACAAGGGAAATAATGCCGATGGTGACACTATTCAAACCGCTAGTGCTCCCTCACTTAGAATACTGCTCAGTGCTGACGGCCCCGTTCAGGGCAGGAGAAATAGCAGAGCTGGAACAAATCCAGAGATCGTTTACGGCTCACATTGAGCCATTGAAACATCTAAATTATTGGGAACGCCTTCAAGTCTTGAACATGTACTCATTGGAGCGGAGGAGAGAGAGATACATGATAATATATACATGGAAAGTACTTGAGGGCCTGGTCCCAAATCTGCACACTGCCATAACAACATACTGGAGTGAGAGATATGGGAGAAAGTGTAAAATAAACCCAGTGAGGAGCAGGGGTGCGGTGGGGACAATACGGGAGCACTGTATTAACATCCGGGGTCCCAGACTATTCAACATCTTACCAGAAGATATCCGAAACACGGCTGGAACCAGTGTAGAAGCCTTCAAGAGGAAACTGGACAAATATCTTCACCAGGTGCCAGATCAACCAGGCTGTGATGGATATGTGGGGCAGCGGGCCTCCAGCAGCAACAGCCTGGTTGACCAGGCAAGCACCAGACGAGCCTGGCCCATGGCCGGGCTCAGAGAGTAGATACTCTCGAAACTCTTCAAAGGTAAGGTAAGGTACCTGGTTGTTAGTCGACTGGTGTGGGTGGCATTCTGGGGCGGGGTTAGTATACTTTAGGGCTGGGTGGTGAAATGAGCTGAGGTAGGATACCACTCTAAAATTGATGGGAAAAAAAAGTGTGCATGCGATTGTATATGTGAACAGTATTTAGATAAAGGTAGAGAAGTTTTCATTGCATTTATGGATTTAGAAAAGGCATATAATAGGGTGGAAAGAGGAGCAATGTGGCAGATGTTGCAAATGTATAGAATAGGTAGTAAGTTACCTAATGCTGTAGAGAGTTTTTATGAGGATAGTGAGGCTCAGGTTAGGGTGTGTAGGAGAGGGAGATTACTTCCCAGTAAAAGTAGGTCTTAGACAGGGATGTGTAATGTCACCATGGTTGTTTAACATATATATAGATGCGGTTGTAAAAGAAGTGAATGCTAGGGTGTTGGGGAGACGTGTGGGATTAAATTATGGGGAATGAAATACAAAATATCAGTTACTTTTTGCTGATGATACTGTGCTTTTGGGAGATTCTAAAGAAAAGTTGCAAAGATTAGTGGACGAGTTTGGGAGGGTGTGTAAACGAAGAAAGTTGAAAGTGAACATAGATAAGAGTAAGGTGATGAGGGTATCAAATGATTTAAATAAAGAAAATTTGGATATCACATTGGAGGGAGGGATTATGGAAGAAGTGAATGTGTTCAGATATATGGGAGATGACGTGTCAGCAGATGGGTTTATGAAGACGAGGTTAACCATAGAATTGATAAAGAAAAAAAGGCGAGTTGTGCTTTGAGGTATCTGTGGAGACAAAAAACAGTATCCATGGAGTATGAAGCATGAGATCTAAATGCTGCAGCAAGGAGGTGGCTGGAGGCAGTGAAGATGTCATGTCCAAGGGCAATGTGTGGTGTAAATATAATGCAGAAAATTTGTAGTGTAGAAATTAGGAGGAGGTGTGGAGTTACTAAAAGTATTAGTCAGAGTGCTGAAGAGGGGTTGTTAACCCTTTGACTGTTTTGGACGTATATAAACGTCTTACGAGCCAATGTTTCGGACGTATTTATACGCCTAAATTCTAGCGGCTTCAAATCAAGCAGGAGAAAGCTGGTAGGCCCACATGTGAGAAAATGGGTCTGTGGTCAGTGTGCGCAGTATAAAAAAATCCTGCAGCAAGCAGTACATAATGAGAAAAAAAAAACTCCGACCATGTTTTTGGATTAAAACGCCGACTTTGAGGTGTATTTTCATATAGTACTTATGGTTGTATTCTCTTTTTCATGGTCTCATTTGATAGAATGGAAAACATATTACAGGAATAGAGATGATTTTGATTAGTTTCTTGATGTAAACGATCTTGAAATTGAGCTCAAAGTAGCAGAAATGTTCGATTTTTGCCAATGTTCAAAAGTAAACAAATCACACCACGCGTCCAATACACATCAACTGGTGAGTCTAATATTCTTTCACAAGTGCACAGATATTATTTATACAATTTTTACAATAATGCAATAGTCTGCATAGCAATAAATCTTCTATTTTTTGTGTGAATAAAAAATCAAAATAGAAAGCAAGAGTAATGTAAGAGGGGCCTAAGGACGTGACTAATGAACAGATAATATCTTATTTTAGTGCTAGGGATGTCTGCATTGTTTATTCTGGACCCTATTTTGAAATTGACATCTTTTTTATTTTGCATGAAATTGGCGAAATTGCCATTTTCTGACCACTTTATTGGGTAGTTGAAATCGGTAAATTGATGATTTCTTGTACTCAATCGATAGAACAAATGGAGTTCTAAAGAAATAGCTATGAGTTTGGTCGACTGTCCCAATGGAATTGGCCGAAAATAGGGCTCAAATTCGGCGAAATCGCTGATGCGTATATATCACTGACATCGCTAAAATTTGCGAGAGCGTAATTCCGTAAGTTTTCAATCAAATTTCATACTTTTGGTGTCATTACCATCGGGAAAAGATTCTCTATCATTTCATAAGAAAAAATAATTTTTTTTTTTCCAAAATTTTCCGACATATAATGACAGTTTCAGAATGGGGCCTCCGACAGTCAAAGGGTTAAGGTGGTTTGGTTATTTTGAGAGAATGGAACAAAGTAGAATGACTTGGAGAGCATATAAATCTGTAGGGGAAGGAAGGCGGGGTAGGGGTCATCCTAGGAAAGGTTGGAGGGAGGGGGTAAAGGAGGTTTAGTGGGTGAGGGGCTTGGACTTCCAGCAAGTGTGTGTGAGCGTGTTAGATAGGAGTGAATGGAGACGAATGGTTTTTGGGACTTGACAGGCTGTTGGAGTAGAGCAGGGTAATATTTTGTGAAGGGATTCAGAGAAACTGGTTAGCTGGACTTGAGTCCTGGAAATGGGAAGTACAATGCCTGAACTTTAAAGGAGGGGTTTGGGATATTGGCTATTTGGAGGGACATCTAAACTGTCGTATCTGAGCGCCTCTGCAAAGACAGTGATTATGTATGAGTGATGGTGAAAGTGTTGAACGATGGTGAAAGTTTTTTCTTTCCTTTTTAGGTTTTTCTTTCTTTTTAGGTCACTCTACCTCAGTGGGAGACGGCTGACGTGTTAAAAAAAATTGTAATGTTTAATTGCTTAACCCTTTCACTGTCGGTCCCGTAATATTACAGCTTGGAAGCCAGTGTCGGTGCTGTAATACTATGCCAAAATTCTAGTGGTTTCCAATCTTGCGGGAGAAAGCTGGTAGGCCTACATATGAGAGAATGGATCTGAGTGGTCAGTGTGTGCAGTATAAAAAATCCTGCAGCACACGGTGCATAATGAGAAAAAAACTCAAAATATTGTTTTTGGTTTAAAACAGACTTTTCGGTGTAGTATTTTCATATGGTATTTATGGTTGTATTCTCATTTTCGTGGTCTCATTTGATAGAATGGAAGATATATTAAAGAAATAGAGATGATTTTCAGTGTTTTATGGAATAAAATTATACCTTGAATTGAGCTCAAAGTAGCGGAAATGTTCGATTTTTGCCGATGTTCAAGAGTAAACAAATCACGTCACGTGTCCAATACATGTCAACTGGTAGGTCTAATATGCTTTCTCAAAAAAAAATTTTCTCCCACCAAGGCAGGGTGACCTAAAAAGAAAGAAAATCCACAAAAACAAAATACTTTCATCATCATTCAACACTTTCACCACTCATACATAATCACTGTCTTTGCAGAGGCGCTCAGATACGACAGCTGAGAATAGTCCCTCCCAGCTGTCACTATCCCAGACCCCTCCTTTAAAGTGCAGGCATTGTACTTCCCATTTCCAGTACTCAAGTCCAACTAAATTAACTGGTTTCACTGAATCCCTTCACAAAATGTTACCCTGCTCACACTCCAACGGCTCGTCAGGTCCCAAAAACCATTTGTTTCCATTCACTCCCATTTTGCATTTAATTCCCCATAATTTAATCCCACCCTTCTCCCCAACACCCTAGCATTTACTTCTTTTACAACCCCATCTATAAATATATTAAACAACCATGGTGACATTACACATCCCTGTCTAAGACCTACTTTTACCGGGAAGTAATCTCCCTCTCTCCTACACACCCTAACCTGAGCCTCACTATCCTCATAAAAACTCTTTACAGCCTTCAGTAACTTACTACCTATTCCATACACTTGCAACATTTGCCACATTGCTCCCCTTTTCTAAATCCATTATTGCAATGAAAACTTCTCTACCTTTATCTAAATACTGTTCACATATATGCTTCACTGTAAACACTTGATCTACACATCCCCTACCCACTCTAAAGCCTCCTTGCTCATCTGCAATCCTACTCTCTGTCTTAACTCTAATTCTTTCAATAATAACCCTGCCATACACTTTACCTGGTATACTCAGTAAACTTATTCCCCTATAATTCTTACTCTCTCTTTTATCCCCCCTTCCCTTTATATAAAGGAACTATACATGCTCTCTGCCAATCCCTAGGTATCTTCCCCTCTTTCATACATTTATTAAACAAAAATACCAACCACTCCAACACTATATCCCCCCCTGCTTTTAACATTTCTGTCATGATCCTGTCAGTTCCAGCTGCTTTACCCCGTTTCATTCTACGTAATGCCTCACACACCTCCCCCACACTCACATTCTGCTCTTCTTCACTCCTAAACGATGTTGTACTTCCCTGGCCAGTACATGAAATTACCTCCTCCCTTTTTTCATCGACATTTAAAAGTTCCTCAAAATATTCCCGCCATCTACCCAATACCTCCATCTCCCCATCTACTAACTCCCCTACTCTGTTTTTAACTGACCAATCCATTTGTTCCCTAGGCTTTCTTACCTTGTTTATCTCACTCCAAAACATTTTCTTGTTTTCAGCAAAATTTCTTGACAGAGCCTCTCCCATTCTTTCATCTGCTCTTCTTTTGCACTCTCTCACCACTCTTCATCTTTCTTTTACTCTCCATATACTCTGCTCTTCTATTAACACTTCTGTTTTGTAAAAACCTCTCATAAGCTACCTTTTTCTCTCTTATCACACCCTTTACTTCATTCCACCACTCACTCCTCTTTCCTCCTGCACCAACCCTCCTATAGCCACAAACTTCTGCCCCACATTCTAATACTACATTTTTAAAACTCTCCCAACTCTCTTCAACCCCCCCCACTACTCATACTTGCACTAGCCCACCTTTCTGCCAATAGTTGCTTATATCTCACCCTAACTTCCTCCTCCCTTAGTTTATACACTTTTACCTCTCTCTTACTTGCTGTTGCCATTTTCTTTTTGTCCCATCTACCTTTTACTCTAACTGTAGCTACAACTAAATAATGATCCGATATATCCGTTGCCCCTCTATAAACATGTACATCCTGAAACCTACCCATCAACCTTTTATCCTAAAATACATAATCTAACAAACTACTTTCCTTATGTGCTAAATCATACCTTGTATATTTATTTATCCTCTTTTTCATAAAATATGTATTACTTATTACCAAACCTCTTTCTGTACATAGCTTAAATTAATGGTTCCCCATTTACATTTACCCCTGGCACCCCAGATTTAACCTACTACTCCCTCCACAACATTTTTACCAACTTTAGCATTAAGATCCCCAACCACAATTACTCTCTCACTTGGTTCAAAACTCCCCACACACTCACTCAACATTTCCCAAAATCTCTCTCTCTCCTCTACACTTCTCTCTTCCCCAGGTGCATAAACACCTACTATAACCCACTTTTCACATCCAACCTTTATTTTACTCCACATAATCCTTGAATTTATACATTTATATTCCCTCTTTACCTGCCATAACTGATTATTGAACATTATTGCCACTTCTTCGTTAGCTCTAACTCTATTTAAAATCCCTGACCTAATCCCATTTATTTCTCCCCACTGAAACTCTCCTACCCCCTTCAGCTTTCTCACTTAAAGCCAGGACATCCAGCTTCTTTTCATTCATAACAACTACAATCATCTCTTTCTTATCATTCGCACAACATCCACGGACATTCAAACATCCCACTTTGATGGTTTTCTTCTTTTTCTTTTTAGTAAATCTATACAGGAAAAGGGGTTACTAGCCCATTGTTCCCGGCATTTTAGTTGACTTTTACAACACGCATGGCTTACGGAGGAAAGATTCTTATTCCACTTCCCCATGGATATGAAAATAAAAGCAATAAGAACAAGAACTATTAAGATAAAATCAAAGAAAACTCAGATGAGTGTGTATACATAAATGAGTACATGTATGTGTAGCTTGACCTAAGTGTAAGTAGAAGTAGCAAGACGTACCTGAAATCTTGCATGTTTATGAAACAGAAAAAAGACACCAGCAATCCTACCATCATGTAAAACAAATACAGGCTTTCGTTTTACACTCACTTGGCAGGATGGTAGTACCTCCCTGGGTGGTTGTTGTCTACCAACCTACTACAACCAACTGATATTATTTATACCATTTTTACAATAATGCATAACAGTAAATCTTTTATTTTTTGTGTGAATATAAATTCAAAAATGGAAAGCAAGTACAATATAAGAGGGGCCTGGAGACATGACTAATGTACAGAGAAAATGTTATTTTAGTGCTAGGAATGTTTTCATTGCTAATTCTGAATTGTGTATGAAATTGACCAAATTACCAATTTCTGATTACTATTGGGTAGTTGAAATCTGTAAATGGGCTGTATCTTGTACAGCCTCTCCTCACTTAACCCTTTGACTGTTTTGGACGTATATATACGTCTTACGAGCCAATGTTTCGGACGTATTTATACGCCTAAATTCTAGCGGCTTCAAATGAAGCGGGAGAAAGCTGATAGGCCTACATGTGAGAGAATGGGTCTGCGTGGTGGGTGTGCGCAGTATGAAAAATAATCGGGGACCCAGTGGTGCATTGTGGGAGCGCCATGTTTGTAGTCCTTGTTCACCATGCCTGGCGGTAAGAAGTACCTCACTCCCCGGCGAATTGGAGGCCTTTTCTTCCCAAGTGATAGTTCTAACAGCGATGGAAGTGCCAGTGAAAGTGAATTCCATGGTTTTCAAGAGGGTGTGACCGAAAGCAGTGCCCAGGATAACATAATTAGTGATGAAAACCCAGATGACCCACAACCTTCCACCTCTGGTGCTAGGCCGTCTCATTCACGTTCACCTGTACCAGAACGAAAGAGGAAACTATTTCAACGTGTAGAAGACTGATGTGAGCAGTGTAAGTGATGATGACAGTGATTTCAAAGCTATTGAAAGCAGTTCTAGTGGGGACAGTGAGGGAGATTATTCTCCAGTGAAGCGGCAGTATGTACAATGCAACATGCGTTCTGGTAGTGTGCCATATGCTATTCCAAGGAAAAGGAGTAAATCTCGGAGTACATCTCTTGGCCCTACACTACGAATTGATAGTGAAGATGACGATATTGTTACAATGGGGATGCGTAATGTGCGTGGGGCAGGTGGTGGTAGTGGTGGTGTTGGCGGTGGCATGAGTCGTGTGCCACCACGAGCGGGCCACGCTGCTACCCACGCTGCTAACTCAGCACATCCACCATCAACCACCCCCACACTTCCACAACCTGCACAACCACAACCTGCACAACCACAACCTGCACAGCCACAACCTGCACAGCCACAACCTGCACAGCCACAACCTGCACAGCCACAACCTGCACAGCCACAACCTGCACAGCCACAACCTGCACAGCCACAACCTGCACAACCACAACCTGCACAGCCACAACCTGCACAGCCACAACCTGCACAGCCACAACCTGCACAGCCACAACCTGGACAGCCACAACCTGGACAGCCACAACCTGTACAACCACAACCTGCACAGCCACAACTTGTACAGCCACAACCTGCACAACCACAACCTGCACAACCACAACCACCTGTCAATATCCAGTATGCACCAGCAGACCGCATCTGGGATTGGCAGCAAGGTGACAATTTTGTTCCCAATCCCCATGACTTTGATGAAGCACAAAGTGGAATACGACCATCGTGTAAACTTGGGAACAATGCTACTGAACTGGAATGCTTTCAGTTATTCTTCGATGAACCCATGATGGACATTATTGTCAGGGAAAGCAACACATACTATGAGTACACCATGGCAAACACATTTCTTTCACCAAATTCACGGCTACACCAGTGGAAGGACACAACTGTGGCAGAGATGTACTTGTTCTTTGCCACAATAATGCTTATGCCACATGTTTATAAGCGCACTGTCACCACATACTGGTCGACAGAATGCCTGATTTCAACCCCAGGTTTTAGTGATATTATACCAGTGAATCGTTTTTTGATACTGTTACGTATGCTTCACTTTTCTGATAAAACCAGGCCTGACAGAAACGACAGGTTATATAAGATCATGAATGTGTTCATGTACCTGAAACAAAAGTGCTGTATGTATTTTTATCCCTTCAGGAAGCTTGTTATTGATGAGTCTTTGATTTTGTTCAAAGGCAGACTGTCGTTCAAGCAGTATATACCAAGCAAGAGGAAACGCTTTGGTATAAAGTTATTTGTACTGTGTGATTGAAAAAGTGGTCTCTTGTTCTGGATCTAATTGTGTACACTGGCAGTAATACATTGAGAGATACCATGAAGTTATTGGGTATCTCTGGTGATGTGGTTAGAACAATGATGGAACCATATCTTGGTAAGGGGCATATATTATATACTGATAACTGGTACACGAGCCCTTTACTCAGTGATTTCTTGCGAGTGAACATGACAGACGTGTGTGGCACAGTGCGTGCAAATCGTAAACATATGCCTAGGTTTGACACTGGCACTCGTAGAGGTGAAGTGCAGGTGTTTGCTGCCAATGATATCATGGCATTTCGGTGGCAAGACAAACGTGATGTCACATTGTTGACATCAGTTCACAGACATGAAATGGTAGACAGTGGAAGACAGAATAGAGAGACCAATGAACCCATTCTAAAACCTGCAGCTGTGATGGACTACAACCTCAGTATGCGCTTAGTGGACAAATGTGACATGCATGCAGATTGGGTTTGCTGATTGTGTACGCAAAAGTTATAAGTGGTACATAACTCTTTTTCCATCTTCTTGACATTTCCATGCTGAATGCTTATAACATGTACAAGTTGAAGACCAACAACAAACCCAAATATGGTGAATTTTGTTTGTCAGTCATCAGACAAATAATATTAAAGTACCAAGGAGCAACACCTGCAATAGACCAGCGCCCACGAAATTATCAACACATGCCCTCTCGTCTGAGGCCTGGTGATCACTACCCCATACAAGTGCCTGCTACTACTCTCAAGAAAAATGCTCAGAAGATGTGTTTTGTCTGTAAACATTCCACAAAACGCCCACAAACTGGCAGAGACACTCGTTTTACGTGTGAGGAGTGTAAAGTACCATTGTGCTTATACCCATGTTTCAAAGAGTTCCATAAGCTGCAGGAGTTCTAGGAAAGTGTTCAGTGAGTGTACATATGTATATATATTATAGAACAATAGTAATGAACATTTTTTGTCGTTTGTTTGTGTAAACAAGTTTTGTAAACAATATAAACATACTAATGTTTGTGAAATTATTGTGGTGCAAATAATGAGTGTATATATATACATTGCACCTTACTGTGGTCTCACAGGCCACATAAGTTACATAAAAAAAGAAAATAGTGAAAAAAACAAGAAATCTAAGAATGGAAGTAAACAGAAGTTTACCGAGTCAGCGGAATTCGCCGATGTTGCCATACGCAGCTCATATTGTGCCAACGTTACGCCTCCATATCTCGTTAAGTACTGATCGCAAAAATTTGTTTTTAGGCTTAAAACGATCGGCAAAATAATCCTAATATTTTGGTAAGAAAAAATAATTTTTTTTTTCGAATATTTCCCGACATAGAATGACAGTTTCAGAAAGGGGTCTCCGACAGTCAAAGGGTTAATGATGGAGTTCCGTTCCTGAGACCATGTTGTAAAATGAATTTGTCGCAAAGTGAGGAGCATACTATAATGGTAGCGAGTTTGTGTCAACCATCTTTGACATTGTTTTAATGTCACCTTTGCACCATTTATAGCATTTCTAGTATATTTTTAAATGTTTATACAGTAGTGTACTGTATATTGAAATAAACAGAATAGAGGAAATCAGCTCTAATATACATTATTTAGGTATGAATACTGGTCAGAGAGCCCGTCGTAAGTCGGAGGCGTCGGTAAATGAGTATGTTGCTAAGTGAGGAGAGGCTGTACTCAATCAATAGAACAAAAGGAGTACTAGTGAAATAGCTATGAGTTTGGTCAACTGGAACAGTGGAATTGGCAGAAAATAGGGTTCAAAGTGGATGAAATTGCCGATGTGTAAATATTGCCGAGACCGCTAACTTTGCAAGAGCGTAATTCCATAAGTTTTCCATAAAATTTCGTACTTTTGGTTTCATTACCACCAGGAAAAGATTCTCTTATCATTTCATAAGATTTTTTTTTTTTTAATTCTTCAACACTGAGAGCAAGTTTGTGAGCAGCGGTCTCGACAGTGAAAGGGCTAAGAAATCTTACTTAACTCAAGATCATTGAATCAGATTGACATATTAAGTCATACTTTTAAAAATTGTATCATTGTTCATTTAGCTACCTTTCTTATTGTACATAGTATTGTACAACGTCGGCTGTTTCCCACCGAGGCAGGGTGGTCCAAAAGGAAAAACGAAAGTTTCTCCTTTTACATTTAGTAATATATACAGGAGAAGGGGTTACTAGCCCCTTGCCCCCGGCATTTTAGTCACCTCTTACGACACGCATGGCTTACGGAGTTAGAATTCTGTTCCACTTCTCCATGGAGATATGAGGAAATAAGAACAAGAACTAGTAAGAAAAAAGAAGAAAACCCAGAGGGGTGTGTTTATATATGCTTGTACATGAATGTGTAGTGTGACCTAAGTGTAAGTAGAAGTAGCAAGACATACCTGAAATCTTGCATGTTTATGAGACAGAAAAAAGATACAGTAGGGCCCCACTTATACGGCAGGTTAGGTTCCAGGCTAGTGCCTTAAAGCAGACATCGCCGAAAAGCAGAACGCCATTTTTTTCCACTTCTAAATGCATATAAATGCCAGACAACAAGCTTACATTAACTTATATTAAGTTAGCAATAGCACTAGGCATTAAAAAAAACAATAAAAAGGAAGATACACACAGAGTACACTTATTACTTACCTTAAAGTATTAACATTGGCTTAAAATAGTCTGTGAACCAATTTATGAAAAGATCAGTGGTCATCCAAGCTTTTGAATTGGATTTATAATAAACAGGGAGGCTACCTTTTGCATAGTTCTTTAGGGCCCTAGGATTCTCTGAGTGATAAATTATCATAGGTTTTAACTTGCAATCCCCAGCAGCATTAGCTCCTAGCAAGAGTGTTAGTTGAAGACTCAGATGAGTCAAAGGGATGTTAGGAAGCATTTCTTCAGCCATAGAGTAGTCAGGAAGTGTAATAGTCTGGCAAGTGATGTAGTGGAGGCAGGAACCATACATAGCTTTAAGACGAGGTATGATAAAGATCATGGAGCAGGGAGAGAGAGGATCTAGTAGCGGTCAGTGAAGAGGCGGGGCCAGGAGCTAAGTCTCGACCCCTGCAACCACAATTAGGTGAGTACACTCTTGGGTTATCCTGGGTTCTCTACACATATGCTGCTATATGTAACTGTATTTGATGGCTATCTCAGCGATCAACATATACCTTGTTAGTAAGTTCATTCAGGTATACACAAATACAGTTACATAGATTATCATACATAGCAAATATGCGTAGAAAACCCAGGATAACCCAAAAAAGTCAGTTCACTGAGTTTAATCATTTCTAACTTGGCACTTAAAGTAAGAGGCTTACGACTCCTCTTTTTATCACAACTAAGCTTAGACGCCATAGTCAATGAGAGCCAACTAGTAAACGAGAGAGAGAACGAGATACGGAGTTCAGAGAAGGTAAAAAAAAAAAACTGAACAGGTAGTGGGCGATCACTCGGTCAGGCGAAATGAATGCGATTAATACGTGTCCACTTTTAGTTCATTCACATACGTTTGTAAGAGGTTGTGAGACTTTTACCTCAAAATAATTTTTTTATTATAATAATAATTACCTCACAATACAAATATACTCTTACATTGTGTACAAGTTAGTACAAAATAAACAAACAGCAACACTCCCATTCTCATGCAACACACTATTTTTAGAGTTAATGATAGTATTACCATTATTATTATCATAATAAAAAAAGAAGTGCTAAACCCACAAGGGTCGTGAATAACTATATATAGAGTGAAGGCATATGAAAGGAATATTTTTCTACAGTTATCCCTCAATGTTTGACTAGAGAAAACGTAATTCTTCCGACTTCTACAAAGTCGCTTGGTAAACAAATATCATATTTGTCAATTTTTATTCTGTGGGTGTATGTATCATGTTTATATGCTATGTAACGCATTTTTTAAATTATTTTGAAGAAAATATCATAGATGAATTAATGAAAATGTCTATATTAACGTAAAATAAGACATTTAATGTGCCCAAGAGTGATTATTATTAGTATTACGTAATGTTTTCCCTCCGCCCGGCAACCACACCTATATAGCATATAAACAGCATGTTTATATGCTATGTAACGTGTTTCTCATAATTTTGAAGAATATATCATAGATGGATTAATGAAAATGTCTATACTGACGTAAAATTGGACATTTAATGTGCCCAAGAGTGATGATTACATAGAGAGATGTGCTCACGGAAAATGTAAACAAACCGGGTGGCGCGCGCTGTATCTGAAAGACGCTCGCTGTATACAAAAGTTTTGGTCATAATTTGAACTCGCCGTATGAACGGAACGCCGAAAGACGAAACGCCGAAAAGCGGGGCCCTACTGTACCAGCAATCCTACCATCATGTAAAACAATTACAGGCTTTCGTTTTACACTCACTTGGCAGGACGGTAGTACCTCCCTAGGCGGTTGCTGTGTACCAACCTACTACCTAGGACATATTGTAATTAACTGCATAATAAATCCTACTAAATCTATGTCTAATTCTTAAGTACTTTTTTTTAAGTATTAGGATTCGTTTGCCTGAAATGCATTGCATATTAGTGGCTTTCTTTTGTGAATAACAATGTTATATTACATGTAAACTAATAATACATTATATTTGTACAGCATAAGAGAAATATAAATTTGAATTTGAAGGATCAAGAGAATTAAGATAGTTGCTGAGATTTACAAGGTTGAATCTTCTAGGCATGATACAAGGATGTCCACATAGTGTAGAAAGGTAATGGGTGATGGTTGATAGGTTAATGTAGGAGAGATGCTGTCACCGGGCCTCCATATGGAAGTTTGCAAGTATTGCCATGCCAAAATTGTCTGTAACAGATGTTAAGAGAAGTATAGTACTGTAGAAGTAGTTTGTGCAGAGGTTGGTGTGGTCTAAACCAGCCAGGATGTACAGTCTACATCAAAGATGTAAATATAAGATTTATGTGAGACTAGTAACATTTGGTGTTGGTAGTGGGTCACATAGCATAGCATGTACTCAAGCTAAACCCATATCCACACTGCTGGGCACCTCAGTAGTACTCACCCTCAACATTCTTAAGACTGCTCACCCATGTCCACACTGCTGGGCACCTCAGTAGTACTCACCCTCAACATTCTTAAGACTGCTCACCCATGTCCACACTGCTGGGCACCTCAGTAGTACTCACCCTAAACATTCATGTGACATACTCAACAGGGTTAAAAACATTAAGAAACAAGAAGAAAGTCTTCCCTGACGTCACATCACTGTAAATTTTCCCACAGAAGAGACAACAGATTTATTCTCAGAGGAAATTAAGACCAGATAAGAATCTTGCCTTGTTGTGTCTAGAATTTTTAAGATGTGAATAAATTTCCACTACAGTACTTCTCTCTCAATGTGCATTACAGAGGCAGTCATGGCAACAATGTCACAAGTGCTGCACCTCCAAACCTCTACATGGAGTCCCTGGAGATGCAATGTTTCTCTGACAACATTCCATCAACTGTCACCTGGCAACATCATGTGGACGACACCCTCGTTATTGAACCCTGAAGATTTAACCTCAGAACCCATCATAATTCTCTTGCACCTTCTATACAGTTCACTATCAAAGGAGAGAGAGAACACTTCCCTTTCCAGACATTTTATATTCTGTACTTAGATCAACAGATGAAATTTACGAGTAAGATGTGTGTGTAACACTTCGGTATCTTTAGTGTTGAAATGTTTCGCCTAAGCAGTAGGCTTCTACAGTCAAATATAAAGGAACAATTGAAGGCAGCAGAAGTGACGAGATACGTAATCAGTCCATCAACCTTGTAGGAATAGTTTGAGGTGGTCAGTCTCAGCCTGATGGTCTGACCACCTCAGACTATTCCTACAAGGTTGATGGACTAATTACATCTTCACCACGTCACTTCTGTTGCCTTCAATCCATTCTCTGCATTTGACTAAAGAAGCCTACTGCATAGATGAAACATTTCAACACTACAAATACCCAAGTGTTGCACACGTGTCTAACTCATCAACCATTTTCGACAGAGGAAATACAAGGTTGTCAGGAAACCCACTAACAATTCTTGTATACACTTCTCCCACAACAACAGAAAGCCAAAATGATGAGTCTTGATTGACTTCTCTTTTGCAAGTTTATCAAGTTTGCAACCCCAAATTTTTAGAAGAGTAATATGATGCTATTAGTAACATCTCCACACTTTGATTTTCACAATTTGTTTGAGACTACAGACAAGAGAGCCAGAAAATCTTGTCCAAAGATGACGAGTCAGACTCAATCTACTCAAGGTAGAAGAGAAGTGTTACTAACGTAGCAGTTGTTATATCAAACACCTTTTGAGCAATGGCATATGGTGGTTATTGTCACAAGGTGTGCACAGTGCTGAACCTACTACTCTGGCAAAATTATTACTCACAACAACTGCCACAGTATTTCATAACGGGGGACAGAAAAAATAGTTTCCCATTATGATTATGTTATTGAGTGAACTTAATTATGATGAATTTACCATCTTTTAATGGTTGTGCAGTGCTCACCTAGCACACCCAGAATATATGACCCTGTTTTTGACATTACAAAACTTGAACACAACCATTTAGCAGTAGACACAATACACAAATAACCCGCATATAGGACAGAGGAAAAGTGTTCTTATTTGTCTCTCTCTCTGTGCTCATCGCATTTGTGATCCTCAGTTCCTTGAATCAGAAATTTCCACTCTTCATAATTCATTTTCCCGCATTGGCTACCCTTCCCATTTCATAGACTTGCCTTTTTACGTGCTAAACAGACTTTCTTCTCTCCCAAACTCTCTACTCCTGGGAACTCTCATGTCCTCTGCCTATCCTCTATTTCCAGTCTTTCTGATCTCGACTCTTACTTTTTGCCAGACTAACACTTCGCACCAATCTAGTTTATACCTCTCCTCCCTCTATAGATTCTCCTGGTGTCTATTTCTTGTTCCTCCTGTCCTCTCCAGTACTTTGGAGAAACTGGCCGTTCTCTTTCTGAACGACTCAGAGAGCACAAAAGTAGTATTAGGCTTGCCAACACCAACAATGCTCTTTTCTGTCATGTCAGAGATCACAGTCATCCTATTGACTGGTCTTCTGCTAAAACTGTCTGCCCTACTTCTAACTTACACAGTCACCGTCGGGTTGAATCCTCCCTTATACACAACTTTCCTTGTATGACTTAGTTGTGGCTTTGTCTCTGTAGATGCCTTCCTTTCCCATTACATTTTAAAATGCTCCAAACTTCAGAACACCCATGACTACCTGATTTTTCCCCCTTCTCCCTTTTTATCTTTCCTCTCTTTTTTGGGTTTTCTTTCTTCTGCCTAGGGTATCTGGTCCATCATTATTTTCCTCCCCTCTGTGCTCTTGTTCTTACCCTATGTGGGCCCCTAACTCTCTTGCAGTGCTCCTTTTTCTTAGTATTTGACTGACTCCACTACTATTACCTCTACCACTACCTCTCTTCCTCCTCTAATTCTACCTCTCTTGTTCCCGTCCCTGTCTGCTGGCCTATATATACTCCCTCCTTCTCTCCTTTTTGTTAGTGTGACTTTGTAAATTGTTCAAGTCAGACCTAAACGTCGTTGTAAGCTCCTCTCGCTTATATGCGGGTTATTTGTGTATTGTTCCAGTCACAGTATTGTGCCTTTTTGTCATTTAGCAGTAGTACTGGTGTGTACACCTTTCTGTGTACAAGTTGTGATGAAGACACTTTCAGGGGTAGGCGGGATTTCCCAGTGGAAGGAGGTCATGCCCAAAGGACGGGCCAGTAGTAGTTAAGATGGTTGTGAAGATGCCCATTTTTACTACTGGTGCGTCCCTTGGATGTGACCTACTTGCACTGGGGAATCCCGCATACCACCGACAATGTCTTTGTCTGCTACACGTCTCTCACCAGATGCCAGTATAAAGCTCCAACCTTCATACAAGTTGTGATAAAGCATATACAGGTATTACTCGACTTATGATGGGGTTGCGTTCCGATGGACCCATCGTGAGTTGAAAATATCGCAAGTCGAATATGAATACAATATGATGTATAAGTAAATAATTACTACTACTGAATAAGTAAATAATCTTTCCATATCATCAATTGCCCAGCTCTTTTCTATGTGATGACAGTGGATTTAATGGATGCAGATGACTTCATTGCCTCACTGATTCACCTCTTTTAACATAGTTGAGATCATCAGGCGTGAAAGGCATTGCAAAGTCAAATTATCGTAAGTTGAGTCATCGTAAAGCAGGGAGCATCTGTAGAGGAGAAACATCACAGAGATTAACACCAGATTTGGGAAGCACCAGTACACTTGTAGGACTTGTAGTATTATAAACAACGAAAGTTTCAACCATTGGGATAAACGTGCACACCTTAGATAACTGAAAGATGTTAAATTTATTTAAAGGGAAGAGGACAGATTCCAGTGATATTGCTTGGACTCAGCATTCGTTGGCACTGAAGACACCATCGAACAGAATCAAGGTACCATCAGTCTAGCAAAACTTTTGATATACACTATAAGAAAAATGTGTCCCTTCCAAAGAGAGGTTTTATCTGAAGGACTCAACCAGTAGGCTGAGTGCAGTCCTACACTACCCTCAACAACACCTGATGCAAGACTACAGTCTTCACTTCGCTCTTCCTGAGTGTATGGAAAAAAAAATATCCTGTGTTGTATATACAGGAGGGGTCCCTGATATGCAGCACCTATTTTCGGTGTTCCACGTTTTCATTGGCTTTCAACTGAGCCATTTTTCCACCCACCAGTAACAATTGCCAGCAGAACAATGGGTCAGTTTGTATTTGTGGGGCCCTCCTGTGTGTGAATGACGTAATGAAACTCATTCCTGAATGAATCACTACCAATAAAACGTTTTGTATATTGGCTTTATAACTATACTAGTTTGTATTGTACCTGTACAGTCATTTCAAACAGCAGTAAAACCCTGGTGTGAATAGCCCAAGTGTACCTAGGTGTGGGAACACTTAGGTATGAGGGTCACCTAGGTATGGGGATCACCTAGGCTTGAGGGTCACCTAGGTGGGAGGGTCACCTAGATGATCCCCACACCTAGCCCTTTGACTGTCGGAGGCCCCATTCTGAAACTGTCATTCTATGTCGCAAAATTTTGGAAAAAAAAAATTATTTTTTCCTATGAAATGATAGAGAATCTTTTCCCGATGGTAATGACACGAAAAGTACAAAATTTGATGGAAATCTTACGGAATTACGCTCTCGCAAAGTTAGCGATGTCAGCAATATATACGCATCGGCGATTTCGCCGACTTTGAGCCCTATTTTCGGCCAATTCCATTGTTACAGTCGACCAAACTCATAGCTATTTCTTTAGAACTCCATTTGTTCTATCGATTGAGTACAAGAAACCACCAATTTACTGATTTCAACTACCCAATAAAGTGGTCAGAAATTGGCAATTTCGCCAATTTCATGCAAAATAAAAAAGATGTCAATTTCAAAATAGGGTCCAGAATAAACAATGCAGACATTCCTGGCACTAAAATAAGATGTTATCTGTTCATTAGTCACGTCTTTAGGCCCCTCTTATATTACTCTTGCTTTCTATTTTGATTTTTTATTTACACAAAAAATAGAAGATTTACCATTATGCAGACTACTGCATTATTGTAAAAATGGTATAAGTAATATCAGTGCACTTGTGAAAGAATATTAGACTCACCAGTTGATGTGTATTGGACGCGTGGCGTGATTTGTTTACTCTGAACATTGGCAAAATCGAACATTTCCACTACT
>WNWK01015960.1:0-46256 GCA_009830355.1 Cherax destructor | reverse complement strand
TACCACATAGATGCATTCTCTCATCCCCGGGCCCAAACCCAATTACAGTTTATCTCAGCGAGCTGGGGTTCACGCCGAGTACTACGGTTTGGGACCCGGGCCCTTACAACTCCATAGAACTACGGGATGGCCCCCAAAAAGGGTTTAAACCCCCCAACTGCCCAAAACATAGATCTACGTTTTTACAGCTGGGTTACAAACGTGGGATTTACGTTTTTTTTTTCCTCCCCTCCAAATTTGGGACATAAGAACATAAGAAAGAAGGAACACGGGGAAAGACCCCCCACGGGCCCATGGGGGGGCCCCAAATTCTCCCACCGGCTTGCCAATCCCTTTGACATTATTTTTTTGTTTTCCCCCTTTTAAATTTTTTATTCCCAAAAAAAATAGAAGATTTACTGTTTTTATACTCCCTGACCATTGTAAAAACAGTATAAATAATATCAGCGCATTTTTGTGCAAGAATATCGACTCGCCAGTTGATGTGTATTAAACGAAAGGGATTTGTTTACTTGAACATGGGCAAAAATCGAAAAATTTTCGTTTACTTTCCTATTTCAAGGTACTTTTATCGGAAATCAATTAAAATTTTATCTATTTCTGTAATATATCTTCCATTCTATCAAATAAACAAAAAAAACAGAATAAAAAACCATAAATAAATAAAAAAATAGACTGAAATTCCTTTTTTAAACAAAAATACAGTCAGAGTTTTTTTTCTTCTTTTGCAAGGTCCCGCAGGATTTTTTTATACTGCACACACTGACCACACAGACCCATTCTTTTATGAGGCCCCAGCCATTTCCCTTTAATTTGAGGTTTATGAATTTACGCGTACTATACGGCAAATACAAAGGGGATTTGGGTAAAGTTGCTTTTTGCTGATGACACTGTGTTTTTGGGAGATTCCAAGAGAAGCTGCAGAGGCTGGTGGATAAATTTTGGGGAGGGTAAAAGAAAAAAAATTAAAAGGTAATATAGGAAAGAGAAAGGGGATGAGGATAAAAAAAAGAATAGTGACAAAGATTGAATCAGATTGGGGGGAGAGAGTATGGAGGAGGTGAATGTACCAGATATTTGGGAGGGGGACATGCCCGGGGATGGGTCTTTGAAGGATGAGGTGAATCATAGAATTGATGAGGGGAAAAGGGGAGTGGAGCCCCGGAGTCTGTGAAAACAAAAAACCCTTGTTTTATAAAGTAAAGGGGGGAAAAGAGAGTATAGTTATACCAACGCTCTTATATGGGTGTGAAGAAAAGGGGATGAAGTTAACGACCAGAAGGTTTTGGGGGCAGTGGAGATGTCATGTCTGAGGGGCAATGTGGGTTTTGAATATAATGCAGAGAATTCGGAGTTTGGAAAAGGAGGAGGTGCGGGTTACCAAACGAACCCCAAAAGCTGGGGGAGGGGGTTTTTAAAAGGGGGTTTGGACATGTAGAGAGAATGGAACGAGACAGAGTGACTTTGAGAGTGTATAAATCTGTAGTGGAGGGGAAGGGCGGGTAGGGGCCCGGGCCTTTGGAAAGGTTGGAGGGAGGGGGGAAAGGGTTTTTTTGTGCGAGGGGCTTGGGCTTCCAGCAAGCATGTGTGAGCGATTTGATAGGGGTGAATGGAGGCATATGGTTTTTAATACTTGACGGCTGTTGGAGGTGAGCAAAGTCATTTTTGAAGGGGTTCAGGGAAACCGGGGCCGGGGCTTGAGTTCTGGAGATGGGAAGTACAGTGGGCCGGGGGACCCTGGGAAAGGGGGGGTGTTAATGTTGAGTTTTATAACTGTGGGGTAAAGGGACCCTTCTGGCAAGCAGTGATGGAGTGAATGATGATGAAAGTTTTTCTTTTTTGGGGCCCCCCTGCCTTGGTGGGAATCGGCCATGTGTTAATAAAAAAAAAAAAATAGAAACACCCCCCAAAAGGGGTTTAAAATGCAGGCATTGTACTTCATTTCTAGGACTCAAGTCCGGGTAACCGGGGTTTTCCCCCAAACCCTTCACAAAAAAATTACCATAGCCACACTCCAACAGCTCCAGGTCCCAAAAAACCCTTCGTTCCATTCACTTTCCCATCTAACACGCCACACATGCTTGCTGGAAGTTTTAAGACCCCTTTCCCACAAAACAACCTTTACCCACTCCTACCTTTTGAGGACAACTCCCACCCGCCTTCCTTCCCTACAGATTTATACCCGTGTGTGTGCGTGCGAGATCCGATATGAATTGACAAAATTGCGTCCAGCAGTTCCTTTAGCCCCCTGAAAAACTGAGTCCCAAATAAAATTGGGTCGCCATGCATGAGCCCAGTCCCACCTTGTTGCAAAAAACCCCCTAACACTGGGCTGTCTCAAAGTCTTTTACTTTGATCCATTTCTCTAAATGACCAAAACACCTCAACAAACCCTCTTCAGCCCCTCTGACTAATACTTTTTGTAACTCCACACCTCCTCCCAATTTCCACACTCCGAATTTTTGTATAATATTTACACTATACATTGCCCCCCCAGACAGGAATCTCCACTGCCTCCTCACTGAAATTTGCATCCCATGTTTCACACCCATATAAGAGTGTTGGTACCATTATTTTTGTACATTCCCTTTGCCTCCATGGTAACTTTTTTTGTCTCTAAATACCTCCCCCCTCACTTTTTTTCCTTCATCAATTCTATGGCTAACCTCATTCTCCATAAAACCCCTCCGCTGACAAGTCAACTCCCCAAAAACAGTGGACCCCGGTCTCGGCCATATCGTTTAGAATGCTGTTTGAGGTCTTTCCCAACAAATTTGTTCCCATGAAATAATGTAAATTAGATTAGTCCTTTTACCCCCAAAAAAATACTTACAAAAGCATTTACAAAAACCGGGGTCCACATCTGAAAACATTCACTTTTTCCATACCCTCTCTCCAATGAAATATCCATTTTTTTTTTATATAAATCGTTTGATGCCATCATCACCTTACTTTATCTTGTTCACTTTCAACTTTCTTCCTTTTCACACCCTCCAAACTCATCCACTAACCTCTGCAACTTTTTTTTAGAATCTCCCAAAAATACAGTATCATCAGCAAAAGTAACTGTCACCCCCCATTTTGCATTTGATTTCCCCTAATTTAATCCTACCCTCCCCCAACACCCTAGCATTTACCCTTTTTCAACCCCATCTATAAATATTTAAACAACCATGGTGACATTCACATCCCCGTCTAAGACCTACTTTTTCCGGGAAGTAACTCCCCCCCTACACACCCCAACCTGAGCCTCATATCCTCATAAAAAATTTTTTACAGCAAAAATTTCTACCTATTCCATAATTGCAACATCTGCCACATTGCTCCCCCGTCCACTATCATATTTTTCGAAACCATAAATTTAATGAAAACTTCCCCACCTTTATCTAAATACTGTTCACATATATGCTTCAATGAAACACTTATCTACACATCCCCTACCCCCAAGCCCCCTTGCTCATCTGCAACCTGTTCTGTCTTAACCCTAATTCTTTCAATAATAACCCTACCATAACTTTACCTGGAATACTTGGAAAAATCTTCCCCTATAATTTTTAAACCTTTTTTTCCCCCCTTCCCCTTTATATAAAGGAACTATACACCTCTCCAACCCCCAGGTCCCTTTCCCCCTTTCCATACATTTTTTTTTTTAACATTGGCCGTCTCCCACCGAGGCAGGGCGCCCCAAAAAAAAAAAATTCCCAAAAAAAAAATACTTTCACCATCTTTAAACACTTTCACCTCCCCAAAATAATCACGTCATAATCATACATTTATTAAACCAAAATACCAACCACTCCAACACTATACCCCCCCTGCTTTTAACATTTCTGTCATACCCCCAGTTCCAGCTGCTTTCCCCCCTTTCATTCACAATGCCTCACGCACCTCCCCCCACTAACATCCTCCTTTTTACTCCCAAAAAAATGTTATACCCCCCTGGCCAGTGCATGAAATTTTCGCCCCCTTTTTTCATCGGCATTTAAAAGTTCCTCAAAATATTCCCCCCATCTCCCAATACCCCCAGCTCCCCATCTACTAACTCCTCATCCTGTTTGTAACGACAAATCCATTCGTTTATATATATCTATTTTTTTAAAGTATCCAAGGTTTTGCTTCAATTCCCTACTTTGGGAGATTGTTCCACACATCAACTACACTGTTTGAAAACCAGTACTTTAACCTCATTTCTAAATTTAAGTTTATCTAATTAAAAACCATGATTTGATATCTTCAATACTTTTTTATATTCCCATCTTCCATTATAAACCCCTTGACATCTCCCCCCTTCTCGTTTTCAATATAGTAAAGGTTAAAGCTCCCAATCTATCCTATATAAGAAGTTCCTTAACAGTGGATTAATTTTTATCCTTTCTTTATTCCAATGCATTTATATCCATTTTGTAGTATGGAGACCAAAAATGAGCAGCATAATCTAAGTGAGGCCTTAAAAAAACCCTCCACGGGTGGTGTTAAGCGATCAGAGTCTCACATGTACAGGCTTCAGAACACACTTAGGCACTGTTTTCTTGGCTTCAGATTTCTGCTTACCACAACTCAAGTCTTTTTTATAATTCTGTATGATCAAATCGACTTCACCCAAGGGCCCGGGGCTTTACACTTGTCCAAGTGAACTGACTACCAATTTTCGATCATGACATTAATTTATCCAAATCCTACTGAAACTCATTGGTTTAATACAACAGCAATCTCTTCTCCCCTGGCAGATAGTTGTTAGATTGAATATTTTTAGAGCCCTTATACCTTCAAAAACTCATTAACCTAAAAAAAAAAAAATCCAGGTAATGTATTCTAACAACTTTTTTATATTCGAAGATTTTATATGTAATGTTATGCGCTCATAAGATGGGGTTATAAATGTGCAAATCATGCAATAAGGAAAATTTTCCCAATAATATACAGTACCCTGTGCCTATTTCATGAACCAATATTATTACAGCTTTAGAGCAATGATTGAAAGAAAAAATTAAATAGTGAAATATAACCTGAGTGCGATAAAAAAACATGGCTAAAAAAAAGTGAATACATTTAAAAAAAAATCTGCATTACTGGTGGAATCCTTATTACATATATAATAGTCTTTTTAAAAACATAAGAATCTAAACAAGTCTTAAAAATTTTAATTTTACAGGACTTAAAAAGGAAAACGGTTTAAAAAATTCATCTGAATGTGATCAGAAACCTTCTGGGTTTATATTGATATCTTCATCTGTCATAGTGTTAAAAAAAATGACAGATATAGGCTCTTTTCGGTTTATAACTGTGCTACTAGGGGTTTTTCCAAGCGCCAGATCCTGAAGAAGGCAAGTGCCAGCATTCTTTGGCATATTTAACCTGCCATGGAACATTTAAGAATCTGTAAACAAAGAAATATTTACTTATTATTACACTATGTAATGTTACCCCAAAGTCTAAAATAATACATACATATACGATGGAAATATGCTGTTATGGACCCAAAAGGGGTTTAAAAAGCCCAAAAAGGGGGAACCCCAAACCCTAATGGATTCCCCCTTCCCAAAACACTAACCCCCCCCTCACCCCCCCCTTCTTCCGATGCCGAAGTTTTTAAAAAAAGGAAAGAAAAATGTTTTTTTAAAAGGGGAAATTAAAAAAAATTTAAATTTTTTAATTGTATTTTTTAAAGGGGGTTTTTTATTGTTAAAAATGGCCCTTTTTCCCCAAAGGCGGGGTTGGCCCCAAAAAAAAAACTTTCATCATTACTCCACACTGTTCCCAAGGGTTTTTACTCAGTTATAAAATGCAACATTAACACCTCCTTCGGAGTGCGGACACTGTCTTTTTATTGTGTTTTTTTTTTGTGTTTTTTAAATTGTTTTTTTTTATGTGTTATTATGTTTTTTTGTGTTTGTGTTGTTTTTTGTGTTTTTTTAAATTGTTTTTTTTATGAAAAAACTATATTCTTTAAAAAATTTTTTTAATATTTTTTTTGGGAAAAGGGATTAATTGTATTTTTCTTTCATAGGCTTTGTGTCCTGGCAGTCCTTTTCCTCCGCTGATGTAGGTCTTCTTTGGCATTTTCTTCCAAAAGAGGCCTGTTTCACACAAAATGAACACTTGTTGGGGGAGCAATCCTTCAGCCTCTACATACACCTTGAATTCATGCACAAAATTTTCAGCTGCACATTTGTCAGAACTTGCAGCCTCACCATGCCTTACCACACTGTGTATGCCACACTTTCTTAAATCTCTCAAACCAGCCTTTGCTGGCCTTAAATTCACTAAAATCAGCACTCATTCCAGGCATTTTCTTTACGAGATCAGCATGCAACTGCCTTGCCTTATCACGAATTATCGACTGCATAACACTATCTCCTGCTAATTGTTTTTGGTTGATCCACACCCAACAAATTCTCAACATCTTCGATTATTTGCGATCTCTTTTGTGAGCATATCCCCCCTTTCCTAAAAACAGCTTCCTTGATTTCCTTCTTCCCCGATGGAAGGATGGGGAAGGGGGCTTCCCATATCCGGGTCCACAGGCACTATTTCATTTAAACCTTTTTTCTTTAATTCTATCTTGTTTCTTACCTTTTTTTCCCAAAAGGGCTGGTAGGAGCTTTCTTTGGCCCCATGGTGGCTTATTTAGCAGTTAAGCAAAAAAAAAGAATAATATTATGAAATGTATCACGAACGCGGGGAGTGTAGTCACTGCGGGAGAAACAATCCCACACAGACTCGGGAATGGGGGGGGGGAAATTTTTGTGTGCGCATGGACGCTGGGTGGCCCTCGATGCTTTCCCTACGACTGATAATTTCGAGACAAATCACGAAATGGGGCTATATTTTGACAAAAAAAAAATTTCCAAAAAGGAAAATTCATGCGAGGGCTCAAAACTGGGGATTCACTTTCCCTTTCATTCTATCGACAGAGTACAAGAAACCACCCATTTACCTGTTTCAACTCCCCAAAAAAGATCAAAAAAAACTAATTTGTTTTTAAATGAAATTAAGAAAGGCCAATTTTAAAATAGAATACAAATAAACAATGGGCATTTTGCACTAAAATAACACTGTCTCTGTTTATTATCACATATCCAGCCCCTCCTTTTAAAGTTTTCTTTTCATTTTTAATTTTTATTCACACAAAAAGTAGAAGATTTACTGTTATGCAGACTACTGCATTATTGCAATAATTGTATAAATAATATGGGAATTTGTGAATGCATATTAGACCCACCAGTTGACGTGTATTGGAAAAACATGATTTGTTTATTAATGAACATCGGCAAAAAACAAACATTTCCGTATTTAGCTCAATCTCAAGTTACTTTTAGTCTGTAAATCTTCAAAACCCTCACTATTTCTGAAAATATCTTCCATTCTATCTGAGACCAAGAAAATCAGAACCCAAACCCATAACAACTGTAAAAAAATACATCGCAAAGTCGCTGTTTTAAACCAAAAACATGGCTTTTTTTTTTTTTCATTATGCACTGCATGCTGAAATTTTTTAACTGCACCCCTCACCACAGAGCCCCTTTCTCTCACATGGGGCCCCCAGCTTTCCCGCCACATCTGAAGCCACTAGAATTTTGGCGAAATTGTAGGACTGACCGGCTTAAAGCCATAAAAAGGGGGCCGACACCGAAGGGGTTACAATACTAAAAAAAGAAAAAAAACTTTATATTTTTGCCATTTTGGGGTCACCCTCCCTTGGTGGGAGGGGCCCGGTACTTTGGAAAAAAATTGTGGGGACTTGTGAGATGGGTCTATGAAACATGAAAGAATAAATGACAGTTTAAAAATGGGTTGTACAATGGGGCCCTTTTGTTAAGAAAAAGAACTCTATCCATGGAGGCAAAAGGTGACGTACCAGAATATAGCGGACAACACTTTTAAAATGAATCCTTTACAAGGTTTTTAAATGTTGCAGAGGAGGGGGGTGGGGCAGAGGATGGGGTTTTGAGCAATTTGCAGTCTTTTTGCGAGTTTTTAGAGCTTGAAGTTTAAATGGGGGTTACCAAGATCATTATTTAGAGGGCTAAGGAGGCAATGAGGTGGTGTGAATATTTAATAGAGGTGTGCCAAAATATCAATACAGTGGCCCCTGGGTTTTTATGCATCTCCAAACTCAACATTTATGTAAGTGTATTTTCGTAAGTGCTGTTAAGTATATTTTTGGGGGGTCTGAAAAGACAACCTGGGACATTACTTAAAAAAAATTCCCAGTAATGGCACTTGAGCAGCATTCTGCTTTTTGGGTGAAAACCGGGACCACTGTACTGGAATCAGCTAATTTGATCATCAGTATGCTAATTTGAATTTTGGGTATGGGAAAAATTTTTTGGGATCATCCCATTCCTAATATTTAGAGAGCATAGCGAAAACAGGATGACTAGAACATATACAGTGGTCCCCATTAGCATGGGTCAGATACCGATAAAATCGGTTAGCGATACTTTTTTACGCAAAATATTAACTCGGTTTCGATGATCCGTTCGGTTTACGATATTCGTCCCAAACCCCGTCCCCCAGCTGTGCGGGCACCCAGGACGTCAGTGTGCATTTTTACAAGCGGGCGACCACCCCCCACCCCCCCACACATTCATACCAGTATTTTTTATTCCACTTTTTTTAGTGCTTGCAACCTAAAAAAGCTACCATGGGCCCAAAAGGGCCCCTGTGCCACCCCTGTGGAAAGAGGTGAGAAATACAGTAGAACTGAAGGGAGATACAGTGGCCCCCTGGGCCCCCAAAATCGCCCAGAATGCTGATCATCCATTCCGCAATTTATTTCCCTTAAGAAATAATGTCACGAGGTTAGTCTATTTCAGCCCCCCAAAAATACACTTGCAACAGCACTTACGAAAATACACTTACATAAAGGGAGTTTGGAGATGCACAAAAACCCGGGGGACCACTGTAATAGAAAAATGAAAGGGGGGTGCGTATCACTGAGCTGGCCAGGCTGTATGGTAAAGCCTATTCTACCATCGCTACCATTGGGGCCCAAAGGGAAATACACGAAAATCAAGGAAGCTGTTGTTGGAAAGGTGCATATGTGATCAAAAAACAGAGATCGCAAGTGCTGGAAGATGTGGAAAATTTGTTGTTGGTGTGGATCAACGAAAACAAGTTGCAGGAGATAGTGTTTAGGCAAAATTGTGAAAAGAAAGGCAGTTGCATGATCTCTTGAAAAAGCCTGCAACGAAAATGCTGGTGAGCGAAAAAGGGCCCGCAGAGGCTGGTTTAATGATTTTAAAAATCGAAGTGGATACAATGTTGTGGATGGTGACGCAGCCAGCTGTGACAAAAATAGCTGAAAAAATTGCAGGAATTCCAGGGGGACATAGAGGCTGAACAATTCCCAACCCCAAAAAGGTTCAAAGGTGAAACAGGCCTGTTTTGGAAGAAAAAGCCAAAAAGGACCTAATTTCACAGGAGGAAAAAGGGACTCCCAGGACATAAGCCTATGAAACTCTCATGATTTTGCAATGGGATTGCAAAGTGAAGCCCTTTTTTTGATCATTCTGAAAAACCCAGTGTTGGCAATCGGTATCACCAAGTCTAATTTGTGTGTGATGTAAATCTAACAAAAGGCATGGGTCACAAAGGACATTTTCTTGATTGGTTCAATGGCGTGTTTCCCCAGTGTGAAGAAAATCTCGAGGAAAATAACCACTTAAGTGCCTCCTGATAATGGACAATGCTCCTTGTCATCCTCCAAACTTGGAGAGAAAATTGTGGAGGAGTTTAAATTCATCAAAGTGAAGTTCTTGCCCCTAATACCACTTCTCCCTCCAGCCCATGGACCAGCAGGTCATTTCCAACTTTAAAAACTCTACACCAAAGCAATGTTTCAAAAGTGTTTGATGTGACCACAACATGAATATAACCCTAAGAGAATTTTGGAAAAACATTTCCATATGCTGCATGTGTAAACCTTATTGGGCAAGTCTATGGGGTTAGAGGTGAGTGGTGAGGATGGAACAGTTGGTGGAGGAGCACAAGGAAGAGCTAACCACTGAAGATCTGCAAGAGCTTCAACAGCAACTGGAACAAGAGACCAGAGGTCAGGACAATGGTTCAGAGGAGGAGGAGGAGGAGGGGAACAGAGATGGAAGAAATTGCCTTCTTCAGTGATTAAAGAGATTTGTGGAATGTGGAGCAAGGTGCAAGCATTTATGGATGAATATCACCCTAACCATGCTGTTGCAGGCCGTGCTGGCAACCTGTACAATGACACTGTATTGTCCCACTTCAGGGATGTTTTAAAGAATCTCCAGACACAGAGCTCCCTGGACAAATTTATTGTTAGAAAGAGGTCCAGTGACTCTCAAGCTGGTCCTAGTGGCATTAAAAGAAAAAGTGAAGTAACCCCAGAAAAGAACTTGGTACCTGCAGTGTTAATGGAAGGGGATTCCCCTTCCAAACACTAGCATACTACTCCACCTTCTCCTCCTCCCGTCCCTCCACACATCAACAACTCTTCAATAAATGTAAGTGACATGTTATTGTACAATATTTACATGTGTATTTAGGTATTCTTCATTAAATTGTGTATTATTTAATGTCAAAAAGTTCTAAAAAATATTTTATTTAACTACTTTTGGAAGTCTTGGACGGATTAAATTTATTTCCATTATTTCTTATGGGGAAAATTGATTCGAGTAACAATTGTTTCGCCTTAAGATATGCCCCCTCTGACGGATTAATATCGTAAGTCGAGGTACCACTGTACTACTATACGAAAATACACCTCAAAGTTGGCATTTTAATCCAAAAACACGGAGTTTTTTTTCTCATTATGCACTGCGTGCTGCAGGATTTTTTTATACAGTGCACACTGACTACACAGACCCATTCTCTCACATGTGGGCCTACCAGCTTTCTCCCGCTTGATTTGAAGCCGCTAGAATTTGTGAGTGTATATACGTCTGAAACACTGGCTCATAAGACGTATATACGGCCGAAACAGTCAAAGGGTTAAGTAGTCAATAAGTATTAGGTTAAGTCTACCCGAAATGTCTTGGCATGATAGTGACTTTCTTTGCTCCAATCATATTATCATATGTAAACACACATTTTAACCTTTGCAAATATTTTATTTTATTTTTATTTTTTTATTTTCTCCTATCCCTGTCTTGGGGGCTTATATTAGAGAAAACAGAGTGTAGCACAGGGCTAACTGTGATATACACTCGTCATGCACCATAAAACTCAAACAAAAAAGCTATTTTCTCTACATAGATTATCATACATAGCAGCATGTATGTGTAGAGAACCTAGGATAACGCAAAAAAGTCAGACGAAGTGACTTATTTCCAGTACGTACCTGGCTTGGGATTCCCATATATGATTTTTGGTAAATATTTTTTTCTCAGTTGTTTGTTGGGCTATCTTATTGAAACTTGGGCAGTGTATGATGGAAAGATGCTTCTTAACGTACACCAAAAATGAAAAAAATCAGACTATAAATAATGCAGTTCATTTCTCAGCCATTAGCTGCCCCTTAGCGGTATATTTTTATATGGTTTTTATGGTTGTATTCTCGTTTTTTTGGTCTCATTTGATAGAATGGAAGATATATTACAGAAATAGATATGATTTTGATTGGTTTCACGATGAAAAGTATTTTGAAATTGAGCTCAAAGTAGCGCAAATGTTCAATTTTTGCCGATGTTCAATGAACTTTCTTGTGTAAGTCAAGTTGGTTAACTTTATTAACCCTTTCGGGGTCGATGCCGTACTAGTACGTTTTACGAGCAGGGGTTGGTGCCATTCTAGTATGCCCAAATTCTAGCGGCCTCAATTTAAGCAGAAAACGTCTGGTAGGCATACATATGAAAGAATGGATCTGTGTGGTCAGTGTGCGCAGTATAAAAAAATCCTGCAGCACACACTGCATAATGAGAAAAAAAAACTGACCGTTTTTTTCGATTAAAAAAGCGAATTTGCAGTCGATTTTTGTATGGTATTTATTGATGTATTCTCGTTTTCTTGGTCTCATTTGATAGAATGGAAGATATATTACAGAAATAGAGATGATTTTGATTGGTATGACAACGACAAGTACCTTGAAATTGAGCTCAAAGTAGCGAAAATGTTCGATTTTTGACGATGTTCAAGAGTAAACAAATCACACCATGCGTCCAATACACATCAACTGGCGAGTCTTATATTCATGCTCAAGTGCTCTGATATTATTTATACCGTTTTTACAATGATGCAGTTGTATACATAACAGTAAATCTTCTATATTTGTGTGAGAATAAAAATTCAAAATGGAAAGCAAAAGTAATGGAACAGGGGCCTGGAGACGTGGCTAATGAACAGAGAACATGTTTTTTTAGTGCCAGGAATGTCTGCCTTGTTTACTCTGGACCCTATTTTGAAATTGGCATTGTTTGAAATTTGTGTGAAATTGGAAAATTGCCATTTTCTGACCACTATTTTGGGTAGATGAAATTGGTAAATCGGCGGTTTCTTGTACTCAATCGATAGAAGAAATGGAGTTCTAGCGAAATAGCTATAATTTTAGGAGACTGAAACATTGGAATTTGTCGAAAATAGGGCTCGCAGTGGGTGAAATCGCTGATGCGTTGATGTCATAGATACCGCAAACTTCGCGAAAGCATAATTCCGTTAGTTTTCGATCAAATTTCATAATTTTGGTGGCGTTATGATCGGAAAAAGATTATCTTATCATTTCATAAGAAAAAATTATTTTTTTTTTTTCAAAAAACTTTTCAACTCCAGGAACACGTTTCCGAGAAGGCCTGTCTACCCCCAAAGGGCTAAGTCTATTCTATCCTAACCACTCAATAATCTGGCACACTACAGGTCCCAATGATGACGGATTTGTGATGGCGGACCTGTATAATAATATTAATAATAATATTTTTATTTCGATGCATGTTACAAGTGTACACTGTTATTGGTAGTTACAATTATAAAACTGTAATGCAAGGAGAGCCACTGGCATGCCATGGCATTAGGGGCAGTTTATTCTAAAGACTTATTCACTAAGTACTTAATGCTAGAGAAATTGATTAAAAGACAATACAAGAGAAATTAGTTGAGTTTAATCTAGTTGTATATTTTATTTCAAGTTACAGTATGTTGATGCTATACTAATATAATAACAATACTAGAAAAATTTATTGAGTTTCTTCTAGTTATATATTTTATTTCAAATTAACAAAATGATGATACTATATTTTAAATGACAATATGATGATATGAAATTGCAACAAGTGTTAAGTAGGATGACATAAAATTGAGATTATCTTAAGTAAAATAATATTGGGTTTGAAAGTTTGTTACAGTATGAGTATTTAGTATAGGGTGAGTAGGTGATTTTTGAGAAGAGTCTTGAATTGATTTTCAGACAAGGTTAACTTAATATTTACTGGTAATGAATTCCAGATTCTGGGTCCCTTTATGTGCATAGAATTTTTACATTGGTTAGTATGGACTCTGGGTATGTCATATAGTGATCTGTGTCTTGTGTCATTGTCGTGGGACCTATTAAAGTTGTTGAGGAGAATTTTGAGCGGAGGGTTGATATTAGCATGTAGAGTTTTATGTATGTAGAAGGCACATGAATAGGTATGAATATTTTTTATGGTGAGTAGTTTTAAGGTTCTGAATATAGGTGGAGTATGCTGTCTAGAGTGGGAATTTGTTATCATCCTGACTGCAGCCTTTTGCTGGGTTATGAGTGGTCTAAGGTGATTTAATGTTGTTGAGCCCCATGCACAGATTCCATAGGTGAGATAAGGGTAGATAAGAGAATGATATAGTGCAAGGACAGCTGGTTGTGGCACATAATAGCGTATCTTAGATAATATACCTACTGTCTTTGAGATTTTCTTGGAAATTTGTTGTATGTGTGTTTGGAATTTAAGACTACTGTCAAGGTGGATTCCTAGGAATTTTCCCTCTGTGAGCCTTGTGATGGGTGAACCATTTAGCGTTATGTTAAGTGGAACATTTGTAGCTTTGTTTCCAAACTGAATGAAGTAGGTCTTGTCAGTATTGAGAGTAAGTTTATTTGTCGTCATCCATGTTAATATTTTCTGTAATTCGGCATTAACAGTGTTGGCTAGTATGACTGGATTTGGGTGAAAGAAGACATATGTTGTGTCATCTGCAAATAATATGGGTTTGAGTAGTTGTGATGCATTCGGTAGGTCGTTTCTGTAAATGAGGAATAGGAGTGGCCCCAGGACACTTCCTTGAGGGACTCCGACTGTAATTTGTTGTGTGGAAGAGTTCTCTCCATTTGTGTACACGTACTGGCTTCTGTTGCTAAGGTACGACTTTAGGTAGTTGAGTGGGTGCCCCCTAATACCATAGTGCGCTAATTTTGTGAGCAATAAATCATGGTCGACTGTATCAAAAGCTTTGCGTAGGTCTATGAAGATTCCCAGCGGGACTTCTTTCTTCTCAAGTGCGGTGTATATTAACTCTAACGTGTGTTATAGCTCACGAAATCGTAATGACACGATTGCAAACGATTGCAGCATCTTTGCAGTTGGTATGGTTTATGGATATTAGATTGGAAGGAAGGAATATAGAAGAAGAGAATGTATGTGTTCATATATTTGGGAGTGAACTTGTTGTTGTCGGATGTTTATGAAAGATGAAGTAAACTATAGAATTTACAAGGGAAAAAAGGTGAGTGGTGCATTGAGACATCTGTTGAGACAAAGAATGTTATCCATGGAGGCAAAAAAGGGGAATATATTGTAGTATAATGGTACCATCACTCTTATATGGGTGTGAAGCATGTGTTTTGAACATTGCAGCAAGGAGGCTGGAGGCAGTGGAGATCCTTGTCTGAGGGTAGTGTATGGTATGAATATGCAGAGTTCATAGTTCATAGTCTTTACAGCAGCGGCAGCGGCAACGACAGTGGCACCCAAGCTCTGTTATTTTCTTCTCCAGCCAGAACCCACCAACGCTTCTATGATGGCCTAACTGCAGAACTGCTGCACTAACGCACCTAGACCCCAGAATGACTCGAGAATACCAACAGTAAGACCACCTACTCGAAAAATTATCGATCCAAGTGGAGAGTGCCAGCAAACCCAAAACACAGCCCGCTGTCAGACGAGCACCCACAACAAGCTCTGAGCAACTATAGCTTCTACATCCTATCTACAACATCCCCTGTACTACTATGAGACCTAATAACAGAAGAAGCAGCAATAAGAACAGCAAGAAATCACCAAGATCTCGACTATTTCATTTGCCTACCCAGCAGGACGCCGGTGCATCACCCACCCACCCCACCACCACCCCAGGCAACATGTCAACAAACACAATGGCTGACTCTCCCTCTCCCTCACCCTACTCAACCACCACCCATGACGACGGGACAGCAACAACACCAATCATGACTGAATCTCCCTCAAACAACACTGCCTTCAAAGGATTTGACCCATCTGAATTGATCTCAGGTATGACAAATGATCCTGTCACTCTTAAGTCATACATCACCACCTTAACTGAGGAAAACATGAATCTTCGTACAACACTATCTAAGCATGAAACAAAGTTAGCCCACCTAGAAAGCAAGATCCTAAGCTTTGAGCAGAAGTTTACATCAGCTGGAATGGCTGATTTTGGAAAGACCCTCCAATCAGTCATAGCCAGCCATACAGACCAAATAACATCCCTAAACACGAAGGTTGAAGATGCTGTCAAGAACTGGAAAACCAACATGGATACCCAGCTGACCGACTATTTTCTAACCAAGAAGATAAAAATGAGCAAGATAAGTTATCCAGCGCGTAATAATTAGCAGTGCACTCTTTCCAAGTGGCATAAACCATACCAACTGCAAAGATGCTGCTCTTCAGACCATAAAAGATCACTTAAATTTAGTAGTACCAGCATCAGAAATAACAGAATCACGATTACTTGGCACACAAGGTAGAAAAAAGAGTGTTATGCTTAGATTTCACACGATAGACAGTAAAACAGATCTTATTAAAACATCAATTAATGCAAAAAAAGATCTCTATGTAAACGAATGCCTCACAAAAACGTCAGAACCTCCTATACAGAGTAAGAAAGCTTAAACGTGAGAATAATGACAAAATCCACCAGTGCTTCACCCGAGAAGGGAAAATCCTAGTTAAGAAAACAAATGCAGAATGCTGTTAGGCCGTGCTTATTATATCACGAATGAAAATGAACTGTCCACATTCCTTCGAGATGCTAATCTTACAGAGACTGAATAATATCAATGACCTAATCCTTAGCTGCGTTAGTGCAACAGTTGTATTAGTAACTGCAACCTCACAATCTTACATTTCTCCCAAAACTGATTATATATTAATGTAATTAACTTCATTTTTGTTCTAATAATCTGCTACCTCACTATATTAAATTTCCCACTAAATATAATTGTACATCCTATTTTACTATATATTTATCTTTTAACGTCTCTGTAACCATTTACTTTTATTTTTTTATTTTTAATACAAATCTATCATTACCTTTTCCCAACCCTATCTATTTACAATATTAGTAATTACTTTTTACTTGAAATTTAATTACAACTTTTTCACTATTGTTTTTCTTTTTATATTTTTATAATCAAACAATTACCTCATTGTGTATGCGACTTAGTTTATTTTTTTCTTATAAGTTATTACCAAATAAGTGCAATTATTTACTCATACTTTTAAATACCTTTTTACCAAAAGCAAATTCCAGTCACTTTATTTACTTAATTGTACTCTTATATTCAAACAACTACCTCATTGTGTATATGACTTACTTTATATTTCCTTTATAAGCAACTACCTGATAAGTGCAATCATTTACTTATATTTTATAAATACTGTTTACCATTAGCCAACTTTAGTCAACTTTCAGTCACTTTATTTGCTTAATTGTATTCATATATTCTAACAACTACCTCATTGTATATGTGACTTACTTTATATTTCCTTTATAAGCAACTACCTGATAAGTGCAATAATTTACTTATATCTTATAAATACCTTTTACCATTAGCCAACTTCAGTCACTTTATTAACTTCAATTTAATCAAAACTACTTTTAATATTAGTCAAATCTGTTTTAACTTCTAGTTCAATAGCTCTTTGCATTCATTAACCTCTTATTGCCTTTCATATACTAAAGTTTCAACCAGTGCCACATTGAATCAAAAATTTATTTTTCCATACCAATTTAATACTAGTCATTGAAGTTGTTCTAACCATTCATTAGACAGTTAAATTAGTATATCATTAACATTTTTCAAATATCCTATATCACTGTAAAATTCCTGTAAACACTTGCACATAATTGTGTTAATCCATTAGCAAGTAAGACTTTAATCTAATACCATATCATTAAGTTTATCATAATCTATTGTTCCCAAGTCTAGTTATAGAATCACATTAATTCCTATGATTACAGGCATTGATCCTGATATCAACCTATTATTAAATGACTTACATGACTCCAACAGCAATTGTAACTATTACACAGCTGATCAAGCAAAGACATTACTCAGAGCCAACAATAACTTAACTATCTTCAATTACAATGTTAGATCGTTGAGCAAACATTATGATGACCTCACAGCACTACTCCAATCCCTACAGTCCAATATGTCAATCATCACACTCACTGAGACCTGGCTAAAGCCTGATACTACAGGTATCTATGCCATCCCAGGTTACACAGCCATTCACAACTGTAGGACAGACCAGCGAGGGTGGAACAGCAATATATTATACAGATCAACTCGATTGTATCGAAAATTCTTGTACAAGGGATGAACATGGAGAATATATTATAGCTAAATTTAAATCAAAAGACCTGCAAAAACCCCTCACAGTGATAAACATCTACAGATTACCACAGTCAAACATCCGCCACTTTAGTGAAAAACTAGGAAACCTGATAATCGATTCACGCCTTAACAAAGATCATTTGTGCTCACAGGAGATTTCAACATAAATCTCCTACATGACCAAGACCCGCAGGTAACTGAATTCACAAACACTATGAGCAACTGCTTATTACTACCAACAATATCAAAACCTACAAGAATCTCCGATAATAGTACCTCGTTACTAGACCACATCTGGACTAACACAATATCTCCTCAAAAATCAGGCATAATCACAGAAAACACCACAGACCACTACCCTACCTTTCTCATAACTAACCTAGGCATTCTGCCCCAAGAAATTGCAAAAGTTACCTTCAGACTACATAATGAGTCTGCTGTTAATAATTTTATATCAGCTATGACGAACATTGACTGGCTTAATGAATTGGAAACACATTCAGATATTAATGAATGCATCAAGAACTTTCTTAAAAAAACACATAACCTCTATAACAGACATTGCCCGAAAAAAACTAAACAGATCACAGCTAAGAGACTTAACAATCCCTGGCTAACACCCAGCATCCTTAAATCCATAAATAAGAGGCACCAATATGAAAAAGAATATAGAAGGGGTCTAATAACCAGAGAACAATCCAAACGCTACTCATCAATCCTTACTAGCCTGATAAGAAGGTCCAAAAAATTGTATTATGAGAACAGACTCCAGACCGTAAAAGGTGATATGAAAAAGACCTGGAAAACCCTATCTACAATTCTAGGAAATAAAAAGATATCCACGAACAATACCATCAAATTATCAAAAACAGACGAACCCCTACTCTCACCAATTGAGACAGCAAACAGACTTAATGTTTTCTTCTCCACCATAGGAAAGAATCTAGCGAGTAGGATCCCAAGCTCGAACACTCGTCCAACAGACTACCTCACCAACAACTACCCAGATACACTATTCCTAGCTCCTACCAACTCAATAATCAACACCCTTAAAAACAAAGCAGGAGACATAAACAGCTTACCACCCTTTATGTACAAAAAAGCTACACATGTACTGTCACCAATTATAGCAGCATTATTCAATAAATCCATTGAATCTTCAACCTTCCCATCAATTCTCATAATAGCTAGGGTCACCCCGATCCACAAAGGAGGTGACCAAACTGACTTGAACAATTACAGACCAATCTCAAATTTACCACTGCTTTCTAAAATCTTCGAAAAATTAATTCATAAACAGATCTATTCCTACCTCGTCTCACACAATGTACTAAACCCCTGTCAATTTGGATTCAGGACCAACAAGAGCACTAACGATGCTATAACACACATGTTAGAGTTAATATACACCGCACTTGAGAAGAAAGAAGTTCCGCTGGGAATCTTCATAGACCTACGCAAAGCATTTGATACAGTCGACCATGATTTATTGCTCACAAAATTAGCGCACTATGGTATTAGGGGCACCCCTCAACTACCTAAAGTCGTACCTTAGCAACAGAAGTCAGTACGTGAACACAAATGGAGAGAACTCTTCCACACAACAAATTACAGTCGGTGTCCTCAAGGTAGTGTCCTGGGGCCACTCCTATTCCTCATTTACATAAATGACCTACCGAATGCATCACAACTACTCAAACCCATTTTGTTTGCAGATGACACAACATATGTCTTCTCTCACCCAAATCCAGTCGTACTAGCCAACACAGTTAATGCCGAATTACAGAAAATATCAACATGGATGATGACAAATAAGCTTACTCTCAATACCGACAAGACCTACTACATTCAGTTTGGAAACAAAGCTACAAATGTTCCACTTAACATAACGCTAAATGGTTCACCCATCACAAGGCTCACAGAGGAAAATTCCTAGGAATCCACCTTGACAGTAGTCTTAAATTCCAAACACACACACAACAAATTTCCAAGAAAATCTCAAGGACAGTAGGTATATTATCTAAGATACGCTATTATGTGCCTCAACCAGCTCTCATTGCACTATATCATTCTCTTATCTACCCTTATCTCACCTATGGAATCTGTGCATGGGGCTCAACAACATTAAATCACCTTAGACCACTCATAACCCAGCAAAAGGCTGCAGTCAGGATGATGATAAATTCCCACTCTAGACAGCATACTCCACCTATATTCAGAACCTTAAAACTACTCACCATAAAAAATATTCATACCTATTCATGTGCCTTCTACATACATAAAACTCTACATGCTAATATCAACCCTGCGCTCAGAATTCTCCTTAACAACTTTAATAGGTCCCACGAACATGACACGAGACACAGATCACTATTTGACATACCCCGAGTCCATACTAACCAATGTAAAAATTCTATGCACATAAAGGGCCCCAAAATCTGGAATTCATTACCAGTAAATATCAAGTTAACCTTGTCGGAAAATCAATTCAAGACTTCTCAAAAATCACCTACTCACCCTATACTAAATACTCATACTGTAACAAACTTCCAAACCCAATATTATTTTACTTAAGAAGATCTCAATTTGATATGTTCATCCTCCTTAACACTTGTTGCAATTTCATATCATCATATTGTCATTTAAAATCTTATAGTATCATCATTTTCTTAATTTGAAATAAAATATATACCTAGATGAAACTCTAAAAACTATTTCTAGTATTGTTATTATACTAGTATAGCATCAACATACTGTAATTTGAAATAAATTCTACAACTAGATTAAACTCAACCAATTTCTCTTGTATTGTCTTTTAATAGTATGTATAACTATTTAATAATTTAAATAATACAGAACTAGAATAAACTCAATCAATTTCTTTAGCATTAAGTACTTAGTGAATAAGTCTCTAGAATAAACTGCCCCTAATGCCATGGCATGCCAGTGGCTCTCCTTGCATTACAGTTTTATAATTGTTTTATAATTGTAACTACCAATAACATTGTACACTTGTAACATGCATTGAAATAAAAATTATTATTATTATTATAGATTAGGAGGTGCAAGGTTACTAAAGTATTGTCCAGTTTGGAGATTTAGAGAGAGAGTAAAATAGGATGACTTGGAGAGTACATAAATCTGTAGAGGAGGGAAGGAGGGGCAGGGGTTGTCTTAAGATAGGTTGGAGGGAGAGGCTTGGTCATCCAACAGGCGTTTGTGAGGCAGGTGGTTTTTGTGACTTGTTGTGCTGCTAGTGTGTGAGTAAGGTAACATTTATAAGGGATTCAGGGAAACCACATAGCTGGACTTGAGTCCAGTACAGTACAGTTCCTGCACTCTGAAGGAGGGGTAGCAATACTGCAGTTCGGATGGGCATCTGAGCTGTGATGTTGGCATGCCTCAAGCATAATAGTGAATGATGGTGAAAGTGTTTTTTCTTTTTCCTTTTTCAGGTCACTCTACCTCTGGGAGACAGCTAATGTGTTAAAAATATTCTTAATATATTTTTAAATTTTTATTTGCAGTAATTTCTTTTGTAGGTTGAATGCTAGATTAAGTTACAAATTAAAATTACAGTGGAACCTCGGTTTTCATGATTAATTCATTCCAGAAAGTCTGACGAAAACCGAATTGTTTGAAAACTGAAGCAATATTTCCCATAAGAAATAATGTAAATCCAAAAGTATTAAAAAAAAATACATTTTATAGAGAATAACTATAGTTTTACATACAGAAAACAATGAGAAATATAAATGACTAATGAAATGGATAAATGAACATTTAACATCACTTTTACTTTTATTGAAAGACTTGTTGGCGTATGGGAGACAGCGAGGAGGGGAGAGGGAGGAGGAGAGGTTTCTGGTTGGAAGGGGAATCCCCCTCCATAAGGACTTCAGGTATCAAGGCCCTATCCGGGGTTACTTCCCTTCTTTGTCTTTTACTGGCACTGGACCCCTGTTGCACAAAAAAATATGTCCAGAGAGGTCTGTTTCTGGCATCTCTAAGATTTGCCTAAAATGGGATAAGGCATTGTCATTGAACATGTTGCAGACACGGCTTGCAACAGCTTTGTTAGGGTGATATTTCTCCACAAAACTTTGCAGTTTATTCCACTTTGCACACATGTCCTTAATCACTGAAGAAGGCATATTCTCCCCTCTCTCTTCCTCCTCCTCTGAAGCAATTTTCTCAGCTGTGGTCTGTTGCTGTTCCAGTTGAAGGTCTGCAGTTCTTCAGTGGTTAGCTCTTCCCTGTGGTCATTCACCAACTCTTCCACATACTGGCCACTCTCATCCAACCCCAACGCCACTTTCTTACTTTGCTATGAGTTCTTTCTTGAATTCTATCGTGTTTCTCGCCTTTTTTATCAAAGGGCTGGCACTTGGAACTTTCTTTGGTCTCATGGTGGCTTATTTAGCAGTCGCACTCAATAAACAAGCACAAAAAACAATGAATTATTACGAAATGTTTCAGATGAATGCGCGGGGTAATGCTCACTCCACGAGAATCAAAGCCAGACTGAGTCAAAACACTTGGGATGCTTTGTGTGGGTGCGGGCAGGCGGATGCGTTTGGTATGGTGGCCCACTGTCAACTCAACGATAACCGAGTGGATTAACGAAAACTGGGACAAAATTTTGGCGAAAAAAGTTGTCGAAAACCGAATTCGATGAAAATCAGGGCAAACGAAAACCGAGGTTCCATTGTAAATAATACAGTAGGACACAGTTGGAGAATAATGCTCTGGGTCACTAAGGTTTTCGATGACTCAAAGGTTAGCTTGAAAAATTGTTTTGCTTGACTATGGCTCAGAGTTTTTGTCTCAAGATGCATAATTTCTTGTGAAGGCTTTGCTTAATACTGCTTGATTGCAACTAGCAGTTAGAGAATATATTTCCAAGATACAGCTGTGTCTTCAGGGCCATCATTTCTACTCTTTGGAAAAAGAGTATTGAGGTCTTTTAACTCTGGTAAACTAGGTTTGTTCTGACTTTCTAGGAATACATTCTTTGTTCAGAGTGAGAGATTATCATATTTACAATTTGTAATCCAGTTCACAAGTGACAAATGTATAATATATACCCTTTTTTCTACAGGTTAAAACAGCTACACCAGGCCTCTTACGATCTGTGAACTTTACTCTCTCAGATCTGTGGGCAATTGGAGCTCTTGCTTATGAGATTTATGGACTAGAAAATCCATTTTGTTCCACCCAACAGAACACATCAGGAAGTAAACAGAAGTATTTGGATTCTGCTACTTACAAAGAGTCTCAGTTGCCTCGTTTACCAAAATGTGTTCCAGCTTCAGTGAAGCACTTGATTCATGACCTTTTACGACGCAATCCCAGAAATGTATGTACACCTCTTCAACAATTTAATGACTGATTAATCTACAGAAATAGCTAAATGTTCTTTAGTAATTGCTTTAGAAAAAGATGGCACAGATGTACTATTAATACATATATGACATTGGAAGTAGGAAGAAAGGAAGTACAACTGACTTACAAAAGTTTGATTCAGTAATTGAACAATTTAGGCCTAGAAGTAGGTTGATCAATTATAGTACTGTATGCTAGTGATATTGCATAATGAAAATTGTCAATGATTTACAGTAAATAGAGAATGGTATTGACAGGTTCCATTTATGAATCACATCAATAAGTGGGGTACAGTATTAGGTTAATCTGTTAATTGTATTTTGTACCTGCCATAACATGAATTTAATTTTTTTTTCAATAAACTGGCCATATCCCACCGAGGCAGGGTGACTTAAAAAAAAAAATGAAAGTTTATCTTTTTAAATTTAGTAATTTATACAGAAGGGGTTGCTAGCCCTTTGCTTCTGGCATTTTAGTTGCCTCTTATGACACGCATGGCTTATGGAGGAAGAATTCTGTTACCTTCCCCATGGAGATGAATTTAAATAGTAAGACTTTATGCTCACTTTTCAACTCCATTAGCTGAGCAAAGAATTAATGTAAGAGATGAAAATATTTGTGCAAAAAAAAAAAAAGAAAAAAAATTTGCATAATGAGCCATTATTTTAAACGATGAGGAGAGGACGTGACATACACAGCTAAAGTCATGGGTAGCATCTTCATAGCAAGGCATTATGTGGGAAGGTTGCATAACTAGGTGGGCATGGGCAAGAGATCTTGTTTGCACACCTTTGCAAGGAAACACTTCCATACAAGGCCCTGCCTTCTGGGGTGTGCCAAAGTACTAATATTGGTAGGTAGTGGCACTTTTTATGGTATTGTTATCAGTATTGGTGAAAAGTTGCCGATACTTTTAAAATAATAATATTGCACGTGCTTAAAAATTTGTAAAATTAGCACTGTATCTCACAGTTGTCAGGATTACTTGTGTACTCTCTCACACACACATGAACACAGTACACACTGTCACATGTGACTCAAGGATTCAAGAACTCCATGAGCTTGATTTTAATAGATGTTACAGTTGACCATCGAATAACACAGTAGTCATTGTTCCTGAAAACTGTCTCTAATTGAAAATGTGTGCAAACTGAACTGAAGAGCATATGGGGGAAAAAAAAAAGTGTTACATTCATTAGACCCCCAAAAGGGCCAATCAAATTTTTTATAGGTCTTAACCCTTTCAGGGTTTTTGACGTACTAGTACATCTTACGCGCCAGGGTGTTTTACGTACTAGTACTCATAAATTCTAGCGGCTTCAAATCAAGGGGGAGAGAGCTGGTAGGCCTGCATGTGATAGAATGGATCTATGTGGTAAGTGTGCATGGTAGGAAAAAATCTATGCACCCGCATTGCATTGTGGGAGTGGTAATTCAGTGCGCCTTTGTCACCAAGCCATGCGGTAAGGAATACCTCACTCCAGCAGTGTGAGTGGTGGGGAAGGCAGTGGGGGGGGGGAAGGCATTGTGGGTTGGTTGGGAAGGGAGCTGGGTTTGTGTAAACAACATTGGCTGGCTGGCTGGCTAGCTGGCTGGCTGTCTGTCTGTGTCTGTCTCACAGGTACAATTATACATAGTGTAAATTACCTAGGATAACCCAAAAAATTCAGACTGGCAAATAATACGTATCAGGACTCAGATGTGAAGCAGTGACTACTGAGTCGTGTGTAATACTTGTTGGTTCACTAGTGGCTCTCTCTGACACAGAGAAAGACAGAAATAGAGACAAGCAGACAGATAGACAGACAGACAGACAATGTTTGTGTAAAGTGAAGGCAGTGTACCCTCATCAAATGTCACCACTGTCATTAGTTTAGTGATAAGATAAGACAACGCTTACCCCTCATCAAATGTCACCACTGTCATTAGTGAAAGATAAGATAAGATGACCTCACCCTCATCAAATGTCACCACTGTCATTAGTTTAGTGATAAGACTATTACACCATGCCAGCTGGTCAGCCGGTCAGCCAGCCATGTTGTTTACACAAACCCACACTCCCTTCCCCACCAAAACATTGCTGGGACCTATAAATACTATGTATATATTTCTAGACAATAGTATGTGACTAAAATGGGTGAAAATGTTCACCTGTCAATGTTCGTGTAGTTATTGTGTAGCATACAATGAGTGTATATATCCAAAATATGGCTTGTATTGGTCTCAGAGGCCTTAAAAGTTACTTGAAAAAATAAAATAATAAAAAATAAAAAGTAGAAAAAAATAAAAAAACTATTACCGGTGACTGGCAGTCGGCGATGTTGCCATATGCGCGTCACTTTCTATCAACTTCACGCCTCCATATCTCAGTAAGTATTTATGGCAAAAAAAATTTTTTGGCTCGTAAGAAAAAATAATTTTTTTTTTTTAAATTTCTCGACCCTGAGAGGGAGTTAAGAATCGAGGGTCTCGACCCTGAAAGGGTTAATATTGTAAAAAAAGAATATTGATGTAATTGTAGGTCAATGTGGTGATGGATGTCAGTCAAAGATCCTGAAACCACATCTCTGCTAGCAGATAGAGCTTCTTTATTATTTGGTTGTCCTACTTGTTGCAGGTGTTTGGGAATTGGAAAGGAAGGGTTAGAGTGGTTAGGGTATACACAGGAGGGGTTAACCCTTTGACTGTTTCGGTCGTATATATACGTCTTACGAGCCAATGTTTCGGACGTATTAATACACCTAAATTCTAGCGGCCTCAAATCAAGCAGGAGAAAGCTGGTAGGCCCACATATGAGAGAATGGGTCTGTGTGGTCAGTGTGCGCAGTATAAAAAAAATCGGGCAGCCACTGGTGCATTGTGCGAACACCATTTCAGTAGCCCTTGTTCAGCATGCCTAGCAGTAAGAATTATTTGACTCCTTGGCACATCTGGGACATTTCTCTTCCTCAATGATAGCTCTAACACAGATGGAAGTGTCTCTGAAGATAAATTTCATGGTTTTGAGGAGTTTGTGACCGAAAGCAATGCCCAGGATACCAGAAGGAAGGAAGGAAGAAAGAAAAAAAGTAAGGAAGGAAGGAAGGAAGAGATGTGAGGAAGGAATGAAGCAAATAAGAGATGAGAGGAAGGAAGGAGAGAAGTAAGGAAGGAGGAAAGGAAGAAGGAAGGAAGTAAGAAAGAAAGAGAGAAAGGAAGGAAGGAAGAGATGAAAGGAAGGAAGGAATAAAAGAAGTATGAAAGGAAGGACGAAATAAAGGAAGGAATGAAGGAAGGCAGGAAGGAAGAGATGAGAGGAAGGAAGGAAATATGTAAGAAAGGAAGGCAGAAAGAAAGGAATGAATGAAGAAAGAAAGGAATGAATGAAGAAAGAAAGGAAGCTAGGAAGGTAGGTATGAAGGAAAGGAAGGAGGTTGTGAGGAAGAAGACATGAGTCCCCTTTTGTGTTGACAGGTTGACAGGCAGTGTGTGAGGGTGAGTAATGGTATAATATGTCATTTTAACAGCTGCCTTACCCTGACTCAGCAAATTTAGATCCCCCCCCCACACACACACAGCTTGGAGCTTTGAAGTGCTAATTGCAGTTGATGGAAAGTGTCTAGTCATTATATATATGTATATATATTATAGAACAATAGTAATAAACAATTTTTTTATTGTTGGTTTGTGTAAACAAGTTTTGTAAACAATATAATGATACTAATGTTTGTGAGATTATTGTGTTGCATACAACGAGTGTATATATACATTGCACTTTACTTTGTCTCACAGGCCACATAAGTTATGTAAAATAAAATAGTGAAAACAAGAAACCTACGAAGGAGTACTAAACCAAAGTTTACCGGGTGCGCGACATTCGCCGCTGTTGCCATATGCGGCTCATTTTTTGCCAACTTTACACCTCTATATCTCGGTAAGTACTGATCGCAAAATTTTTTGGGGGGGATTTAACCCTTTGACTGTCGGAGACCCCTCTCTGAAACTGTCATTCTATGTCGGGAAATATTCGAAAAAAAAAATAATTTTTTCGTATCAAAATGTTAAGATTATTTTTCTCATTGTTTAAATCCCCCCAAACAATTTTTGCGATCAGTATTTACCGAGATATAGAGGCGTAAAGTTGGCAAAAAATGAGCCGTGTATGGCAACTGCGGCGAATGCCGCTCACCCTGTAAACTTTGGTTTACTTCCTTTCGTAGGTTTCTTTTTTTTTTTCACTATTTTATTTTTTTACATAACTTATATGTGGCCTGTGAGACCAAAGTAAGGTGCATATATATATATATATATATATACACTCGTTGTATGCAACACAATAATCGCACAAACATTAGTATCATTATATTGTTTACAAAACTTGTTTACACAAACCAACAATAAAAAAAATTGTTAATTACTATTGTTCTATAATATATATACACATATATAATGACTAGACACTTTCCATCAACTGCAATTAGCACTTCAAAGCTCCAAGCTGTATGTGTGTGTGTGTGGGAAGGGGGGACATTTAAATTTGCTTAGTCAGGGTAAGGCAGCTGTCAAAATGACATTATACCATTACTCACCACCACACACTGCCTGTCAACACAAAAGGGGACCCATGTCTTCTTCTCCACAACCTCCTTCCTTTCCTTCATACCTACCTTCCTAGCTTATTTTTTTCCTTCATTCCTTCCTTTCTTTCTGCCTTCCTTTCTTACATATTTCCTTCCTTCCTTTCTTACATATTTCCTTCCTTCCTTCCTTCCTCTCATCTCTTCCTTCCTGCCTTCCTTCCTTTCTTCCTTCATTCCTTCCTTTATTTCTTCCTTCCTTTCTTACTTTGTTCTTCCTTCTCTCATTCTTCCTTCCTTCCTTCTTCTTCTTTTTGACTTCCTTCCTTCCTCCTTCCTTACTTCTTTCCCTTCCTTCCTTCTCTCTTCTTCTTCTTCCTCTCATCTCTTCTTTCTCCTTCCTCTCTTCTTCTTTCCTTCCTTCCTCTCATCTCTTCTTTCTTCCTTCCTTCCTCTCATCTCTTCTTTCCTTCCTTCCTTCCTCATCTCTTCTTTCCTTCATTCCTTCCTCACATCTCTTCCTTCCTTACTTTCTTTCTTTCTTTCTTCCTTCCTTCCTTCTGGTATCCTGGACATTGCTTTCGGTCACAAACTCCTCAAAACCATGAAATTTATCTTCAGAGACACTTCCATCTGTGTTAGAGCTATCATTGAGGAAGAGAAATGTCCCAGATGCGCCAAGGAGTCAAATAATTCTTACCGCTAGGCATGCTGAACAAGCACTATTGAAATGGTGTTCCCACAATGCACCAGTGGCTGCCCAATTTTTTTATACTGCACACACTGACCACAGACCCATACACACACAACCCGCACACATAAAAAGAGAGGAGCTTACGACGACGTTTCGGCCCGACTTGGACCATTTACAAAGTCACACTAACACACAGAACAGGTGGAAGGGGTATATATAGGCAGGCAGACAGGGAAAGGGTACAAGAGAGTGGGGTAATAATGGAGGTAGTAGTAGACGGGGTAGTAGTAGTAGTGGAGTCAGTCATATTCTAGGAAAGGAGCACTGCAAAGAAGCTGGTTGCCCGCATGGGTTGGACGAGAACACAGAGGGAGGAAAAGGCGAATAAAATAAAAAAGGACAAATACAAGGCAAAAGAAAAGAAAGAAAAGAAAACCCATAGGAGAAAAAGGAGAAGGGGGAAGAGATGAAAGGGGAAGGAATCAGGTTAAGTCACGGGTGTTCTGAAGTTTGGAGCATTTAACAATGTAATGGGAGAGGAAAGCATCAACAGAGACAAAGCCAAGGCTAAGATTCATACAGGGAAAGTTGTGTATAAGGGAGGATTCAACCAGGTGGCGACTATGAAAGTTGGACGTAGGGTAGACAGTTTTAGCAGAAGACCAATCAATAGGATGACTGTGATCTCTGACATGACAGAAAAGAGCATTATTAGTGTCGGCAAGCCTAACACTATTTTTGTGCTCCTTGAGTCTGTCAGAAAGAGATCGGCCAGTTTCTCCGAAGTACTGAAGAGGACAGGAGGAGCAAGAAATAGAGTAGACACCAGGAGAATCTGTAGAGGGAGGGGAGGTATGAACTAGATTAGTGCGAAGAGTGTTAGTCTGACGAAAGGTAAGTTTGATGTCTAAGGAACGGAGAGAGTTGCTGAGATTAGAGAGACCAGAGATGTAGGGAAGGCAGAGGACTGGATAGTTCCCAGGAGTAGAGGGTTTAGGAGAGAAGAAAGTCCGTTTGTCACGAGAGAAAGCAGAGTCTATGAAATGGGAAGGGTAGCCAAGGCGGGAAAATGAATTATGAAGAGTGGAAATTTCTGCTTCAAGGAAATGAGGATCACAAATGCGGAGAGCACGGAGAAAGAGGGAGATAAGTACACTTTTCTTGACAGAGGAGGCATGATAAGAGAAGTAATGAATGTACATGCCACTGTGCATAGGCTTGCGGTACACGGAGAAGGCAAAACCTGTAACTGAGCGGTGGACATGAACATCAAGGAAAGGAAGCAAAGAATTATATTCCCAATCAGCTTTAAACTTAATGGAAGGGGCAAGATTATTAAGAGCATCAAGAAAAGGTTGGAAGAGACTTAAGTCATGAGGCCAAAGAGCAAAGATGTCATCTACATAGCGGAGCCAGAGTGAAGGACGTATATCAATAGTGGGAAGGACAGTCTCGAAGTATTCCATGTAAAGATTAGCAAGAACAGGAGAGCCCATAGCGACACCAAAGGTTTGAGAATAATATGAAGTGAGTGGGTTAAGCATTGGGGTGGGGATGGGAGGTGGTGGGGTGTGGGGGGTGGAGCCAGGAACCAACTAGACAGTGTGATGGTGACTGTGTGGGTGCCATTGTCAGTGGCCTGGTGTGGGTTGGGGGTGACTTGTTGGGTGAGTATATGTTTTGGGCAGTAATGAGGGTGGTAGGTGGCTATGTTACTAGATGTGTGGGCCATGATAGCATGAAGAAGGTGTGGATGAGGCTGTGAGCTGGGCCATGTGGGCTTGAAGCTCTAGGAAACTGGTGTGGGTGAAAGATGTGGTTGTTGGTGGCCAGGTGTGGGTAGTGATTGGTGAATGGGTGGGTGAGTGTGTGGCTGGTGGTGTAGGTAGTAATGAGGGAGGTGAGTAACAAAGTGATTAGGTATGTGGATGGTGTGTTAGGGTTAAAGGTCAGGTAAGGTGTGGGTGTGGGGCAGTGCAAGATGTTGTCTTGAGATAGTGGCAAATTGGTGTGGGTGTAGGCGTGTGGCCACGGGGAGGAGGGAGATGTTGAATGAGGTGTGTGGCCAAAGTATGGTATTAGACGTGTATGAACGTAGCATGTAAGTATGGTATTACACGTGTATGAACGTACCATGAGGTATGGTATTAGACGTGTATGAACGTGGGACGGAAGTATGGTATTACACGTGTATGAGCATAGCACGAGGTATGGTATTACACATGCATGAACATAGTCCTGAGCCTCACTGTGTAGCCTCACTGCCAGGCACTCTAACCTTCACCTACCATGACTAATACTAACACCTATTTTTCACACCCTCTCTGCCAATTTTTTTACTCCCCTCTGCCCATACGTTATTGCCCTCATCCACCTTCATCCATTCCATCCCTCACCAACCTCCCACAGTCGCTCTTCATCTATTCTCTCCCCATTACACTTTCACAGACCTCACACTACCCCTACAGTTGCACCCACCTGTCTCCCAAACTCACTATCTCCTGCATATCCTCATCCACCTGCTCTCTAATCTGCCCCACACACCAGTGTCCATCTGACCATACACTATAGTGTCACATGGGACGTACAACAGGTGAAGGCAAGTGGGACAGCAGTGACAGCATTCATCCATGCGCCACTCTCAGCCCTTCACTCATCTTTCTTCGCCCAGTACTTGTACTCACTAGCTCACACGCTCCCACCCACTAGCTCACACGCTCCCACCCACTAGCTCACACGCTCCCACCCACTAGCTCACACACTCCCACCCACTAGCTCGCACGCTCCCACCCACTAGCTCGCACGCTCCCACTAGCTCGCACGCTCCCACCCACTAGCTCGCACGCTCCCACCCACTAACTCGCATGCTCCCACCCACTAACTCGCATGCTCCCACCCACTAACTCCCACACTCCCACCCACTAGCTCCCACACTCCCACCCACTAGCTCCCATGCTCCCACCCACTAGCTCCCATGCTCCCACCCACTAGCTCCCATGCTCTCACCCACTAGCTTGTATGCTCCCACCCACTAGCTTGCATGCTCCCACCCACTAGCTTGCATGCTCCCAACCACTAGCTTGCATGCTCCCACCCACTAGCTTGCATGCTCCCACCCACTAGCTTGCATGCTCCACCCACTAGCTTGCATGCTCCCACCCACTAGCTTGCATGCTCCACCCACTAGCTTGCATGCTCCAACCACTAGCTTGCATGCTCCCACCCACTAGCTTGCATGCTCCACCCACTAGCTTGCATGCTCCCACCCACTAGCTTGCATGCTCCACCCACTAGCTTGCATGCTCCCACCCACTAGCTTGCATGCTCCACCCACTAGCTTGCATGCTTCCACCCACTAGCTTGCATGCTCCCACCCACTAGCTTGCATGCTCCCACCCACTAGCTTGCATGCTCCCACCCACTAGCTTGCATGCTCCACCCACTAGCTTGCATGCTCCCACCCACTAGCTTGCATGCTCCACCCACTAGCTTGCATGCTCCACCCACTAGCTTGCATGCTCCCACCCACTAGCTTGCATGCTCCCACCCACTAGCTTGCATGCTCCCACCCACTAGCTTGCATGCTCCCACCCACTAGCTTGCATGCTCCACCCACTAGCTTGCATGCTCCCACCCACTAGCTTGCATGCTCCCACCCACTAGCTTGCATGCTCCCACCCACTAGCTTGCATGCTCCCACCCACTAGCTTGCATGCTCCCACCACTAGCTTGCATGCTCCCACCCACTAGCTTGCATGCTCCCCCACTAGCTTGCATGCTCCCACCCACTAGCTTGCATGCTCCACCCAACTTGCATGCTCCACCACGCATGCTCACCCAGCTTGCATGCTCCACCCACTAGCTTGCATGCTCCCACCCACTAGCTTGCATGCTCCCCCCATCCCACCCTAGCTGCATGCTCCACCACTAGCTTGCATGCTCCCACCCACTAGCTTGCATGCTCCCACCCACTAGCTTGCATGCTCCCACCCACTAGCTTGCATGCTCCCACCCACTAGCTTGCATGCTCCCACCCACTAGCTTGCATGCTCCCACCCACTAGCTTGCATGCTCCCACCCACTAGACTTGCATGCTCCCACCCACTAGCTTGCATGCTCCCACCCACTAGCTTGCATGCTCCCACCCACTAGCTTGCATGCTCCCACCCACTAGCTTGCATGCTCCCACCCACTAGCTTGCATGCTCCACCCACTAGCTTGCATGCTCCACCCACTAGCTTGCATGCTTCTACCCACTAGCTTGCATGCTCCCACCCACTAGCTTGCATGCTTCCACCCACTAGCTTGCATGCTCCCACCCACTAGCTTGCATGCTTCCACCCACTAGCTTGCATGCTCCCACCCACTAGCTTGCATGCTTCTACCCACTAGCTTGCATGCTCCCACCCACTAGCTTGCATGCTCCCACCCACTAGCTTGCATGCTCCTACCCACTAGCTTGCATGCTCCCACCCACTAGCTTGCATGCTTCCACCCACTAGCTTGCATGCTCCCACCCACTAGCTTGCATGCTCCACCCACTAGCTTGCATGCTCCCACCCACTAGCTTGCATGCTCCACCCACTAGCTTGCATGCTTCCACCCACTAGCTTGCATGCTCCCACCCACTAGCTTGCATGCTTCTACCCACTAGCTTGCATGCTCCCACCCACTAGCTTGCATGCTCCCACCCACTAGCTTGCATGCTCCCACCCACTAGCTTGCATGCTCCCACCCACTAGCTTGCATGCTCCCACCCACTAGCTTGCATGCTCCCACCCACTAGCTTGCATGCTCCCACCCACTAGCTTGCATGCTCCCACCCACTAGCTTGCATGCTCCCACCCACTAGCTTGCATGCTCCCACCCACTAGTGTAAAATTGGTTAAAGCGTTTTGATAATTGCCTCGCTTGTATTTTTTCGTCCTAAATCAAAACTGGCATGGGTTGAGTATATTGTGAGAGACTAGGGAGGAGTAAATTCACTTATGGAATATGGAGATACCATTCTCAGATTGCTCAGCGGCCAAAATACATCTGTGTTTTAGTTGTGATACTGGTGGGACTTATGAGGGTCACTACTGTGAATGGGTTAATGCATTTTAGTGTAATTTAGGAAAGAAGAAAGCTGTTGGTGGATGTATGATTTAAACTATAATTGGAGTTATCCTAATAATACAAACTGTTGAAATAAGCATTCTTAAAAAAATGGTAATAATGAGAAGGTTGTATAATGTGAACCGATAATTTTAAATGAACTGTAAATTATTTATTTTCTTTTACAGCGTCCAAGTGTGAACATTGCAGCAACACTTTGCCAGTTAATACTCTGGGCTCCAAGCAAATGGTTGAGTCGACATTCACTTTCCCTACCCACACACACCGAGGTAAGAAGGAATCCTACTTTCATGTGTGTTCATGGTTCTCATTATAATAATGGTGAGTAATACTGACAAGCAGATTAGTAAGAAATGTGCAAAAGTGTAGTATCTTTTTTTACAAAACTTTTCACCTGTACAGTAAGCTTCTTCCGTTGAATACATAGGTAACTAAATACGTATGCAGAAGCTGTGGAGAGGTAAAGCTGATGTGATTACTCCGTCAGTCTTGACATACTTCTCAGGTGGTTAGACTCAGTGTTGAGAAGTACTTTTCAGGTGGTTAGACTCAGTGTTTACAAATACTCAGCTACATAGTCTTAAACAATGTGAAGGTGAAGTATGAGAATGGAACCTATTATACTGCCTAAAGTGAGGCAATATAATAAGCATTGCTCTTCAGTTTTTATGTTGTTTCTACTACTGGTGAGCCCTGCCTCCTGTGATATCATCTACATTTTCTGTTCCTCACCATTGGCAGTATAATAAGCTACATTCTCATGCTTTAGCTTCACATTGTTTAAGACTATAGAGTTGAACACTTCTCAAGGCTGAAGGTCTGACCACCTCAAAAGTACATCAGTGTTGATTGTCATCTTTACCTCTCCACTGTTTCTGCTGTCTCTTTATTTAGTCACCTCTGTATTTGACTGATGAAGCCTACTGTGCAACTGAAACAATTCAGAAATAAATATACATAACTGTTGTACATTCTCCATGGGGAAGTGGAACAGAATTCTTCCTCCGTAAGCCATGCGTGTCGTAAGAGTCGACTAAAATGCCGGGAGCAAGGGGCTAGTAACCCCTTCTCTTTTATACATTACTAAAGTTGAAATGAGAAACTTTTGTTTTTCTTTTTGAGCCACTCCGCCTTGGTGGGAAACTGCTGATTTGTCGAAAGAAGAACAACTGTTGTGCATGTCATACTCTCCTGATGACTCTTATGTCTATATTTGACAAGAACTTCCATCAATACTCTCTTACCTATATCTTGCCATCTATTTTATTCATGTTTTGTTCCTCTGCAAACTTGCCTTTAACCCTTTGGGGGTCGGTGCCGTACTAGTACGTTTTACGAGCAGGGGTTGGAGCCGTACTAGTATGCCCAAATTCTAGCGGCCTCAATTTAAGCAGAAAACGTCTGGTAGGCATACATATGAAAGAATGGGTCTGTGTGGTCAGTGTGCGCAGTATAAAAAAAATCCTGCAGTACACACTGCATAATGAGAGAAAAAAACTCTGACCGTTTTTTTCGATTAAAACAGCGACTTTGCAGTCAATTTTCGTATGGTTTTTATTGATGTATTCTCGTTTTCTTGGTCTCATTTGATAGAATGGAAGATATATTACAGAAATAGAGATGATTGTGATTGGTATGACAATGACAAGTACCTTGAAATTGAGCTCAAAGTAGCGAAAATGTTCGATTTTTGACGATGTTCAAGAGTAAACAAATCACACCATGCCTCCAATACACATCAACTGGCGAGTCTTATATTCATGCACAAGTGCTCAGGTGGTCAGTGCTAGTGATGAAAACAAAACTAAGTGTTTCGGGTGAGGGGTCGGTGACTTAGAACAGATTATACCATTTTTACAATGATGCAGTTGTATACATAACAGAAAATCTTCTATTTTTTGTGAGAATAAAAATTCAAAATGAAAAGCAAAAGTAAGGGAACAGGGGCCTGGAGACATGACTAATGAACAGAGAACATGTTATTTTAGTGCCAGGAATGTCTGCCTTGTTTACTCTGGACCCTATTTTGAAATTGGCATCGTTTGAAATTTGTGTGAAATTGGAAAATTGCCATTTTCTGACCACTATTTTGGGTAGATGAAATTGGTAAATAGGCGGTTTCTTGTACTCAATCGATAGAAGAAATGGAGTTCTAGCGAAATAGCTATAATTTTAGGAGACTGAAACATTGGAATTTGTTGAAAATAAGGCTCAAAGTGGGCAAAATCACTGATGCGTAAGTGTCATGGCTACCGCTAACTTCGCGAAAGCATAATTCCGTTAGTTTTCGATCAAATTTCATAATTTTGGTGGCGTTATGATCGGAAAAAGATTCTCTATCATTTCATAAGAAAAAAATAATTTTTTTTTTTTCCAAAAAAATTTCAACATCAGGAACACTTTCCTGAGAAGGCCTGTCGACCCCCAAAGGGTTAAGGATGTATCCTTGACACAAACACTTCAAGGTTGATAGGCATTCATATACATGCACGCACGTGCGGGCACATGCATGCACACATGTACTCATGCACACACACTGCGTGTATTCACCTAATTATGGTTGCAGGGGTCGATACTCAGCTCCTGGCCCCACCTCTTCACTGATTGCTACTGGGTCCCCTCTCTCCCTGCTCCATGAGCTTAATCATACCTCATCTTAAAGCTATGTATGGTTCCTGCCTCCACTACATCACTTGCTAGACTATTCCACTTCCTGGCTACTCTATGGCTGAAGAAATACTTCCTAACATCCCTTTGACTCATCTGCATCTTCAACTTCCAATTGTGACCCCTTGTTTCTGTGTCCCCTCTCTGGAACATCCTCTGTCTATCCACCTTGTCTATTCCACGCAGTATTTTGTATGTCGTTATCATGTCTCCCCTAACCCTCCTGTCTTCCAATGTTGTCAGGCCGATTTCCCTTAACCTTTCTTCGTAAGACATTCCCCTTAGCTATGGAACTAACTTTGTCGCAAACCTTTGCACTTTCTCTAATTTCTTGACGTGCTTGACCAGGTATGGGTTCCAAACTGGTGCTGCATACTCTAGTATGGTCCTGACGTACACAGTGTACAGTGTCTTGAACGATTCCTTACTAAGGTATCGGAATGCTATTCTCAGGTTTGCCAGTCGCCCGTATGCTGCAGCAGTTATCTGGTTGACGTGTGCTTCCGGAGACGTGCTTGGTGTTATACTCATCCCAAGATCTTTCTTCTTGAGCGAGGTTTGCAGTCTTTGGCCACCTAGCCTATACTCTGTCTGTGGTCTTCTTTGCCCTTCCCCGATCTTCATGACTTTGCATTTGGCGTGCGTGTGTGTGTGTGTGTGTGTGTGTACTCACCTAATTGTTGTTGCAGGGGTTAAGTCATAGCTCCTTACCCCACTTTTTCACTGGTGCCCACTAGGTCCACTTCCTGCTCCATGAGTTTCATCATACCTCTTCTTAAAGCTATGTATGGTACCTGCCTCCACTACCTCACTTTCCAAACTATTCCACTTCCTGACAACTCTATGGCTGAAGAAATACTTGCTAATATCCCTGTGACTCATCTAAGTCTTCAACTTCCATTTGTGATTACTTGTTGCCATGTTGCATCTCTGGAACATCCTGTCTCTGTCCACTTTGTCAATTCCTCTCAGTATTTTATGTCATTATCATGTCCCCCCATCCCTCCTGTCCTCCTGTGTTGTCAGGTTGAGTTCTCTTAACCTTTTCTCGTAGGACATGCCCCTTAGCTCCGGGACTAGTCTCGTTGCAAACCTTTTCACTTTCTCTAGTTTCCTGACGTGCTTGGCCAGGTGAGAGTTCCAAACTGGAGCCTAATACTCCAATATGGTCCTGACGTACACGGTGTACAGGGTCTGGAATGACTACTGAGATGTCGGAATGCTATTCTTAGGTTCAGTAGTCACCCATGTGCTGCAGCAGTTATTTAGTTGATGTGAGCCTCAGGAGATGTGCTCGGTATTATAAACACTCCAAGATCCTTTTCCTTGAATGAGGTTTGTAGTCTTTGCCTTTCCCCGATCTTCATGACTTTGCACTTGGTGGGGTTGAACTCCAGGAGCCAGTTGCTGGACCAGGCCTGCAGCCTGCTCAGATCATCTTCTGACTGAATTCTCCTCATTAACTTCACATCGTTTGCAAACAGGGACACTTCTGAGTCTATTTCTTCTGTCATGTTATTCTTATATATCAAGAACAGCACCAGTCCTAGGACTGACCCCTGTGGAACCCCACTCGTCACAGGTGCCCACTCTGACACCTCATCATGTACCATGACTCACTGCTGCCTTCCCGTCAGGTATTCTCTGATCCAATGCAGTGCCTTCCCTGTTATACCTGCCTGGTCCTCCAGCTTTTGTGTTAGTCTCTTGTGTGGAACTGTCAAAAGCCTTCATACAGCCCAAAAAATTGCAATCTACCCACCTCTCTCTCTTGTACTGCTGTCACCTTGTCATAGAACTCTAGTAGGTATGTGACACAGGATTTCCCGTCTCTGAATCCATGCTGGTTGTTGTTTATAAGCTCATTCCGTTCTGGGTGGTCCACCACTCTTCTGATAATCTTCTCCATGACTTTGCCTGGAGAGAGTTTACCTGGAGAGAGTTCTGAGGGTCAAAGCCCCCGCGGCCCGGTCTGTGACCAGGCCTCATTGGTATACCCCGCCGGGAATCGAACCCGGGCCCTCCGTGTGTGAATCGAGAGCTTTAGCCACCAGGCCACCAGGGCACTTTGCATACATGTCAGTGACACTGGCCTGTGGGTTAATGCTGCGTGTCTTTCCCCTTTTTTAAAAAAATTGGGACTACATTTGCTGTCTTCCCTACCTCAAGTAGTTGCCCTGTTTAGATAGATGTGTCGAAGATTGTTGTTAGTGGTACTCAAGAGTGCCTCTGCTCCCTCTCTCAGGACCCAAGGAGAGGTGTTATCCAGCCCCATTGCTTTTGAGATATCTAGTTCGCTTAGCAACCTCTTCACCTCCTCCTCGGTTGTATGTATTGTGTCCAGCACTTGTTGGTGTATCCCACCTCTCCGTCTTTCTGGAGTTCTTTCTGTCTCCACTGTGAATACTTCTTTGAATCTCATGTTAAGCTCCTCGCAAACTTCAAGGTCGTTTCTTGTAAACTCCCCTCCTTCCTTCCTCAGCCTGATTACCTGGTCTTTGTCTATTATTTTCTTACTGATGTGGCTGTACAACAGCTTCGGGTCAGACTTGGCTTTTGCTGCTATGTTATATTCGTATTGTCATTGGGCCTCCCTCCTTACCTGTGCATATTCATTTCTCGCTCTTCGTCTACTCTCCTTGTTCTCCTGGGTCCTTTGCCTTCTATACTACTTCCATTCTCTAGAGCACCTGGTTTTATCGCTTCTACACCTTTGGGTGAACCAAGGGCTCGTCCTGGCCTTCTTACTATGTTGCCCTTGGGCACAAACCTTTCCTCCACTTGCATATTGTTGTCACATATTCCATCATCTCATTTACTGTTTTCCCTGCCAGTTCTCTGTCCCACTGGACCTCGTGCATAAAATTCTTCATGCCTGTGTAGTCCCCTCTCTTGTAGTTTGGCTTCATTCTTCCTGCCCTTCCTGTCTCCCTCTCCACTTGTAACTACTATGTATTTGAAGCTTAGAACCATGTGATCACTAGCCCTAAGGGGCCTTTCATATATGATGTCCTCAATATCTACACTACTCAAGGTGAATACAAGGTCCGTCTCAAATCCAACTTACCCAACATTCTCCACCTGACTCGCCACCCCATAAATACTCATGTACTATTCACCCAGGTAGATCTGTTTGTGACTTGATAAAGCCCACTGTGTGGGCGAAACGTAGTCAATAAAGGATCGTATTAAGTCTTGCTGGTTCGTCCTCTTTTCTCTCTCTGGTAGTGTTCCTAACGTGTTGATGCATGAGGTTTTCCATTACCACCTCCATCATCTTAGCTCCATGTTTCTGGGCTCCCATGTGACTAGGTTTTCCCAGTCGATTTCTTTGTGATTGAAGTCACCCATAACCAGTAGCTTTGCCCTGCTCACATGGGCTCTTCTGGCCACATCAGCCAGTTTGTCACCCATCGCTCTGTTACTCTCATAATATTCATGTCTTGGCCTCCTGCTTTTCTGTGATGGGTTATACATCACTGCAATTACCACCTTGGGACCTCCAGACTGAAGTGTTCCTATTATATAGTCCCTTGCTTTTCCTCTGTCTTCTCTCTCCAGTTCCTCAAAATCCCATTGGTTATTGATGAGCAGTACCACTCCTCCACACACCCCTGTTCCCTCTGTCTTTCCTCAGGATCTGATATCTTGTTGGAAAGATGGCATTTATCATCATTCCTGAGAGCTTTGTTTCTGAGAGGGCTATGAGGTCTGGTGATGCCTCTGTGATTCTTGCATGGGTGCATGCGTGTGTGCATGTGCGTGTGTGTGTGCATGCATGTATGCGTGCATGTGAGTGTGCGTGCATGTGAGTGTGCGTGCGTGTGTGTGTGTGTGTGTGTGTGCGAGTGTGTGTGTGCATGCATGTGTGTGCGTGCGCGCGTGCATGTGTGAGTGTGTGCGTGTGTGTGCGCACGTGTGTGTGTGTGTGTTATTTGCACTCACTGAACTTTCACTCCCAACCCACAGTTCACCCCGTATAAGTCATAGTAACTTCCATCCCATTGTTGCCCCATCCTGACTCTACAGATAGTTTTCTTACATTTTGTCATTAATGGAGACTGACTGACTGTTATGTTATTTTCCCTTATTTATCATCAAGGTTCTACATGTACTAGCATAGGGTATTTACTTAAAAGGTCTTAGGGTAAAAGGAGGACATTATTAGGCTAAAAGATACTTACTCAGGTTTAGCTGCTGCATCTGAAAACTTATTGGTCCTTTCACATTCCTCTTAAAGGTTATTTAAACCAACATTATAAAAATAGAGCTATATTAAGAAGTATATACATATAATATACAGGTCTCCACTCCTAAACATATAATCAGCCTTTCCCAAAGCACATGGCTCAGCTGCTACCTTCAACTCTCTTTTTCTCAACATTTCTTAACCCTCCAGTGTCTTGATACACTGAAGATCACTGAATGTCATAGTAACATCGATCTACAACCCTCCCCATTACCTTTTGGGCACTCATTCAGCCCTGAAGCCGAGTTAAAATCAGCACCTACAACACCAGCTCACTCCAGCCGCCATTGTTCTCAGGAAGGGCATTGTGGGAAAAACAACAGTCTCTCTAAGCTCCTCCCCCTCAAACATAAACACATCACTTTGCCTATCCTCTCAACATATCTTATGTTATTACAATGAGACATGCAACTATTAATTAATTAGTTAATAAAATGTGTGCATTATTTATATAACCTATTATATTGAGAAAATCAGTTTAATCAGCTCTTAAGTTTTTAAGGCTGGCCAAGCCTTTTAAACTCTCTTAAACAGTACAGTGGTACCTCGACTTACGTTGTTATCACCTTACGTTATATTCGATATCCGTTACTTATAACGTAAGAAATTTGAATGCGACATCCGTTGATTGATTCGTCTTACGCCTTTCGTACCGGACCTGTCCGCTTGGAGCCCAGCTGAGCGCGCACTCCAGGGAGCGTCAGTGTGCTATTGTTTACAAGCGAGAGCGACCACCCACCCACACCCACGCATTCATACCAGTATATTGTCATTATTCCACTGTTTTTAGTGCTTGCAACTGCTAAATAAGCTACCATGGGTCCAAGGAAAGATCCTAGTGCTAAGCCTGTGGCAAAGAGGAACAGAAATATATGTACGATAGAAATGAAGAAGGAGATAATAGAAAAATATGAAAGTGGAGTGCGTATCAGTGAGCTGGCCAGGCTGTATGGTAAACCCTATTCTACCATCTCTACCATTGTGGATAAGAAATATTTAAGTAAAATCAAGGAAGCTGTTGTTGCAAAAGGTGCATCTGTGATCACAAAACACAGACCACAAGTGCTGGAAAATGTGGAAAGGTTGTTGTTGGTGTGGATCAACGAGAAACAGTTAGCAGGAGATACTGTTTCGGAGGGAATAATATGTGAAAAGCAAGGCAGTTGCATGATGATCTCCTTAAGAAAATGCCTGCAACGAGTGAAGTGAGCGAATTTAAAGCCAGCAGAGGCTGGTTTCAAAATTTAAGAAGCGTACTGGCATACATAGTGTTGTGAGGCATGGTGAGGGAGCCAGTTGTGACAAAAGTGCGGCTGAAAAATATGTGCCTGAATTCCAGGAGTACCTAGAGGCTGAACAATTCCTCCCCAACAAGTGTTTAATTGTGATGAAACAGGCCTGTTTTGGAAGAAAATGCCCAACAGGACCTATATTACTCAGGAGGAAAAGGCACAGCCAGGACATAAGCCTATGAAAGACAGGCTAACTTTGATGCTTTGTGCCAATGCCAGTGGTGATTGCAAAGTGAAGCCTTTACTAGTGTATCTTTTGAAAATCCCGAGTGTTTGGCAGATGCGGTGTCAGCAAGTCTAACTTGTGTGTGATGTGGAAGTCTAACAAAAGGCTTGGGTCACAAAGGACATTTTCTTAGATTGGTTCAATGAAGTGTTTGGCCCCAGTGTGAAGAAATATCTCGAGGAAAATAATTTGCCACTTAAGTGCCTCCTGATAATGGACAATGCTCCTTGTCATCCTCCAAACTTGGTAGAGAAAATTGTGGAGGAGTTTAAATTCATCAAAGTGAAGTTCTTGCCCCCTAATACCACTCCTCTCCTCCAGCCCATGGACCAGCAGGTCATTTCCAACTTTAAAAACTCTATACCAAAGCAATGTTTCAAAAGTGCTTTGATGTGACCACAGACATGAACATAACCCTAAGAGAATTTTGGAAAACATTTCCATATGCTGCATTGTGTACACCTTATAGGTAAGGCTTGGGAGGAGTGACTACCAGGACTTTGAACTCTGCCTGAGAAAATTGTGGCCAGACTGTGTCCTAGAGAGGGATTTTGAAGGTTTTGGGGCTGAGCCTCAGAACCCTGAGCCTGAGCCTGTTTTGGAAGAAATTGTGGAATTGGGCAAGTCTTTGGGGTTAGAGGTGAGTGGTGAGGATGTGGAACAGTTGGTGGAGGAGCACAAGGAAGAGCTAACCACTGAAGATCTGCAAGAGCTTCAACAGCAACTGGAACAAGAGAGCAGAGGTCAGGACAATGGTTCAGAGGAGGAGGTGGAGGTGGAACAAAAATGGAAGAATGTGCCTTCTTCAAGGATTAGGGAGATCTGTGCCAAATGGAGTGATGTGCAAGCATTTATGGATGAATATCACCCTAACCATGCTGTTGCAGGCCGTGCTGGCAACCTGTACAATGACACAGTGGTGTGTCATTTCAGGGATGTGTTAAAGAATCGCCAGACACAGAGCTCCTGGACAAATTTGTTGTTAGAAAGAGGTCTAGTGACTCTCAAGCTGGTCCTAGTGGCATTCAAAGAAAAAGGGAAGTAACCCCAGAAAAGAACTTACCACCTGCAGTGTTAATGGAAGGGGATTCCCCTTCCAAACACTAGCATACTACTCCACCTTCTCCCCTCCTCCCGTCCTCCACACATCAACAACTCTTCAATAAATGTAAGTGACATGTTATTGTACAATATTTGCATGTGTATTTATGTATTCTTTATTCAATTATTTATTATTTAATGTCCAAAAGTTCTAAAAAATATTTTATTTAACTACTTTTGGAAGTCTTGGACGGATTAAATTTATTTCTTATGGGGAAAATTGATTCGTGTTACGTTTGTTTCGTCTTAAGAAATGCCCTCTGACGGTTACGGTGATTACAACTGTAATTCAATATACAGTGGTACCCTTGATATTTTTATTCAGATTTTAATTAAAAAATTTTTTCCAAAAATGTTGAAAGACTACCCTAGAAATTCTTAAAATTTACAAACAATATTTGCATGCTGAAGGTCTCAATAAGTTTCCCTATAACAAGTCCATAATACCCCATAACACTGACTTTTACTGAAAGTGACTGCCTGCACTCGTAAGTTTGCCCTCTGCACTTCTACCCCTAGTGTCAACATTAAATTTGCCATACGCATCATTGAATAGCGAATCTGAATATACAGTAATAGTTTTGCTTTCAAATAATCTATCTAAACTAATGTGTGTATTTTGTAATCTGTATATTGTAGATCATGCAGTGGCTCTTATGTCTTACCACTAAAGTTCTGTGTGAAGCTCGTCTATCAAGAACCCAGAGAACAGATGGAAAAAAAACTGTGGGACAGAGAAGAAGAATGGAGGAGATGCGAGGAGCATCATCAGAACGTCAAGGTGGACAGTTAGAATATGAGCTGGTATCAACATTTCTAGCCAGGGTTCATTATATGGATATAATTCAGGCTATCAAATGGAATAGAGCTTTCTGAATAATACCTCATAAATATAAATCTTGCTATAAAAATGGAGTAGGGCCTTATACATACCACCTATGGTATAATTCACACTGTTTATTGGAATAGGGCTTTTTGGGTGTATGTATTAATTTCTGTAATATGCTGTATATTGTTCCTTCAAAAATGTTTTTGCAACTTTGTGTACGTTGCATATGCCGAATTGAAAGCACCATGGTGTGCATGAGCTTGTTGCAAGAAGAATTCCCTTGATTTTCTTATTAGCTGAAGCTATAATCAGTAGCTATGCTTTGCAAGCATTATAATGTTGAAAATAAACATAGGTTTATCTTGGCACATAGTTAATTAGTATTGAAAAATACACATGTATATACATATGCAATATGCACACACGCACATACATACAACTGATTAAATCATAAAACAAATTTACTTTTAGACATAAAGTATAACATTAATTTTGTCGTGTTTTCAGTTTTGCTTCAGTAAGCAACATATTTTAAGTACTGTCTCTTCTTGTTTTAATGTATTACCTTCCTCAAATTTGATTAAATACTTGAAAAATGTTGTGTGAATTAATATACACCTCACTTATATTTATTGTAATGTCCTCTCTGGGATAAATTTATTTAATTATTGGAACTACCCTGGAATTGTTATATATTGAGAAGTGTCATGTGTAGATCTGTGTCATGTGTAGATCTGTCATGTGTAGATCTACTGTGTCATGTGTAGATCTACTGTGTCATGTGTAGATCTACTGTGTCATGTGTAGATTTACTGTGTCATGTCCTCTTTAAGGGGGGCTCCTTGTCGCGGTAAAGAGGCTATCGGTCTGAGGAATTGGACCTCTTGGTCTTCTTCCTCAGACTGAACCTAATTACCCCCCAATCCCCCTCCCCTTTCCCATCTTCCCCATCCTCCCTATTCCCTTTCCTCCTCCTCCTCCTAGTCCTCATCCCTCCCTTATTTCCTTCCCATTTTTACCCTGGGAGCTTCTCTCCACAGGCATTCTAGTTCCTAGGTAGGGGGAAGGGTACCGTGGTTCAATCCCATTCCGTTGAGGTTCTTGGCGGTGGTGTAGTTTGCCGTGGAATCTGGATCGCCTGGGGATGTCCTTCGGGCGACGGGTGTATCTCTGGAGGCCACCTTTCGGATTTCGGGGGTGGTGGCCGAAGGCGGTATGCTTTGTGGCGGATATCCGGCCGCCCTCTCTTTTGTCCGCCGAGGTGGCTCGGTGGATGTGAGGTTGCTATCCCGGATTGCTGGTTTACTGGCATGAAGGGTAGGGTATGGCACGGGTTCCATGCAGCATCTGCACTACTTGCGGTGTTGAGGTCCTCTTGGGCGCGGAGGGGGATTTACGCCCCTTTCATTCCTACTAGGAGCTATTCCTCCACGTTCCCCCCTTTTTTATTCTTTTTTTTATTTTTCTTTTCTTTTCTTTTTTTTTCTTAAAAACAAAAAGAAAGAAGTAACCTAACCATGGATGCCCTAATCTGTGAACCTACGGGGGCCCTTGATACCGCACCTAGTTCCGACCCTACCTCGTTAACGGACAACTTCGGACAACCCTAATACCCCTGTACCTCTTGCTAGTGCCGGTTCGTCACCTGCTTTAGGTACCGGGGACCCGACTGGCCTTTTTGATACGTCTGACCTTCGCTATTCTCTGACCTTGATTCCGGCTTCTCCCTTAACGGTGCAGCAATTTTCGAATTGCCCGCCCATCACACGTCGGACCACCCCTGGTCCTGCGCACAAACGACCACGACCCTTACATGACGATTCGACACTTCCTTCTCGTTCGTCTCAGAAACGACTAGCTTGTCACGCACTCCCCTTAGACACTTTGTTTCACACTACTCAATGGACAAAATTTTTTACTCTACGACCGACGTCTCCTAATACCTATCTTTCAGATCATAGTATCGGTAAGGCTCTGCTACGCCATGTAGGTAAAGATATCTCATTTCATGCTCTCAAGAGTGGCACTCGCATCATCACGGTCCAGAATGCTGGCCAAGCTCGCATCTTTCTCTTCTTACAACCATAGATACTGTTCCTGTTACTATTGACAAACATCATTCCCTCAATTCTTGTTGTGGTTCTGTCATTTTACCCCACACCATTGTCCAACGGAATTTCCAGACATGTGGTGATGACATTTTAGAGCAGCTTGAGCTCCAAGAACTCCCTATCCTTAAGGTTGACACTTTTCTCCTCCCCGCCAATAAGCGAAGACGTTATCCTTGCAATATAGCTCGTTAACGTTTGACTGCCGAGAACTTCCACCTTCGG